>JAMKCH010045383.1:0-11545 GCA_023653785.1 Ophioderma brevispina | reverse complement strand
CCTAAACGTGCGGAAGTATCGCATAACACGTTAAACACTAGCGTGATTTTAATACACATGGTCAGACAGACGGTGTTTAATCATTGGTTAGGGTTTATAATTCATTTTTTCTAGAACCACTCGATATGTGGTCAATAATTTTTTATGGTGTATATTGTTTAATATTTATTTGTTGTATGGGTTCTCCTTTAAGTGTGCATACCTTTGACAAATGAGATTTTCAATATAAATTAAAATCTCTCCTGCCATGTAAAAGTTGTTCAAGAGACTGAGACATTTCAGAAGAAGCGCCCACAATTTTTGGTGAACCCGGGTTTTGCATATTTGGAAATGCTTACCATGTATAAATCACAGCTGAAGTTAATAAGCGAATCTGGCATCTTTTGTAATAAGATGATGATTAAGTATTTTCTGTCGTGCACGACAGAATCCAAATACGGTTTCTATAGGACGATTACGATAGCATGGGCAGTTTTCAAAACAAAGTGTGCGGATTTTCTTTGTACTTGTTTGTCCAATACCTCTCGAAACGTTCTCGATAGGTGTCTAACAACAGATCAAGTGCAATTTCATGAGAAATTTGGTATTTCCCTTCTCAAAAAAATCCTCCTCCTGTTACTTTAAACGACCATTTTTAGCAGATAAATAAGCTATTTTATTTACAGCTGTTGATACAGCCATTAATGTTGAGCCTGTTTCAAATAGATCCTTTTTGTTGTGGAAGTACTGGGTGGCTATGGTTTTGCAATGGAAATATAACTGTGACAAAGTATCATCTAATAAAGGCCCTTATAAAAAAATTCACGCCCCAGGTGTTTTTAACGTCAAATCGGTAGTGGATATGCGCTGTGCCTTAATCGGCAAGCACGCATCATACTGCAATTTGATGGCAGACCAATCGTCATACTGCTGGTGTGTCTCCAAAACCTCCAGCTTATTATGCATTTGGATTACATCTACCCATTATTATGACATCTAGCCTTGTCTTAATGGACTATCGATCATGACTCACATGTATTCGAAAAAAAAAAAGATGACTCACTAATTTACCAGCTGAAATTGTATAATCACTTGAATCGTTCAACTCAATCTCAAGATTGGCTAGGGGAGCAATGGGGGAATTTCCCCCATTTTTTCTTCCCCCCCCCCCCCCGCACGCCCAGTTTCATTTCCACTGGCCAGAAGCAAATGTGACATATTTTTTTGGCAAATCATCAATTTTGGGGCCAAAATTGGTTAAAACCTAGCCATTTTGTGCTGTTTTTCCCCAAATTCACTTTTTCTCCCATTTCCTTGCCCCCGAAAAAGAAGTCGGTGCCGCCACTGGAGTGCTTCAATGACATTAATCATCCAATATTTACGACCACTACACGTCTTGCTGTCCAAACTATAGAAAAATATAGATAATATATTTACTACATCATGTCCCTTTTGGTGGTGACCATGTGACTTTGACTGTCTTGAGAGCACCAGCCTCTACCATGCCTTTCTGTGGTTGTGCATGCTGAAATCCTTTAGGAGTCACCATGGTTAAGTTGTCAAAGACGAACTCACCATTCTGTGTGGAAAAAATAATGCAACTTCACTACACTTCTGCGTACCTTTACTGATTTTTTTTTTGTATGAAAGACTACTTCAGAGAGTAACAGAGAATTAGTCCATGTCCTGAAAATCCAAAATTTGAACCGCGAAGGCCAAATTTTAATCGTAGCATCCATCCGGTGAAACCCTGGGGCACGTATTTCTTACGCATTTTTGTGGGTACAAGACCGTCTCTAAACTAATGGTACTTAAACTTGGGATTTTATCAGTTTTTACTTTTATCAATTACACTTATCTCAGAAATTGAAAAAAAAAATTTAATGTTGTTGTTTTTTTACAGTTTCCTGGAATTTTTTTTTTTATTTAATGGCCAAAAAAACCCGGAAATCTGGAAATTTCCAGAAAAGTTTTCATCTTCTGTAGACCTTGCATATAGACTAATCCAACTGGCCAAGTGATGGTTAGAGTTGAATCTGCCATTACCAGAGGTCTTCCAACCCCAAAACTTCCCAATTCAATTGTTGTCCTCTAAAATTGACAAAAGAAAGTATTCTTCTTTTAATCTCTTAAAAATTACATGCCTTTTTCCCTTGAGAGGGTCATTGGGAAGATGCTCTGACTCATGCACAATGAAATACACACATTGCAAAAGTTTAAAGGTGCATTTTTTTTGTGATTCGCAATCGTTTTCTCTTCATGTTTCCTAGATATCCTGAGAAGGCCTTTTTTTCACAAATTTTAATTGATTGCAATCTTGCGTTTTTTGTGTTATGAGCTATTCCTTGTTTCCCATTTTCCATAGAACCCTGTGCTGTAATTGTGTTTACAGACAGAGAATACACAATACAACATTCTTACAGATGACCAAATTTGCACATGAGATTAGGTACACCTCATTACTAAGGCTAACGGTTTCATATATATAAAAAAAATTTCCTTCCTCACTTTTTTAGAGGCAAGTCGGGGGACGACGCTGTGGATCACAAAATGCCCACTTTGATATCAATCAAATACCCCTTTTGCCATAAAACGCTCACCATGCGTCAATCAAGCACTGAGGAGCTACAACCCAACCAAACTATTTCTACTGAGTGGATTGGTGAAATTTACAAAGCAATTAAGAAGTAAAAGTGACTTCACTTCAGCACTAAAATACAGACAGCAATGGACCTGCTTCAAGAAGATGTTTGTTTCTACAAGAAAAATACTCTCAAGTTGCTTCCTACCTTTTTCTGGCTGACAGCCGTAGTGCGTATACAGCCCACTTTGATTTCCCTGGTGGCGGAAGTTGTCTCCTCTTCAGTTGACATAGCACGGAATGTCAGCAACATAGGAATTGATGGAGGTGGTGCTTTGGTATCAACTGTGGAAAAATTGCCACACAGCATTTTCATGATTTTAATCAGGTGCTAATTAAATTTTGGATTTAATTTGTATTTAAAGGAATGTTAAATAAACTTAGAACTTGCTTTCCCTGTGGATCATAAGGACTTGGGCACACAAACTTTGAAAATATCTCAAATTCGAGTTATTAGCTATATTTTATTTTCGACTCTGACCTTGCCCAATGCACTTTCCGATACTCATCCCAAACTGGAAGTTCATTTCCACTTGACCAGCATCCAATTTGAAGTATGACTCAATGTTACAAGTGCCATGCACTTGTTCATTGGGTCCTATAGTATATCAAGTAACTCCATAGTTTGATAATATAGGGTTGAATAGATAATTATCATTTATGGCGACACCATCTTGGATTCCTCAAAATGCCCAAGGATGCCCAGGTGGCACCCGGCAGATTCTTATTCTACACACCCTAATCTATCATTTTCAGCAAAAAAATTGTGTATATACTCAACTTTACGGTCAGGCCATAACTTGGACCATATCTCTCCGACTACTGTGTGTCTTCCTGCCTTAAGGCAGGCGACACAAAACTGTCATTTTTCTTTGGGGCCGGGTCACCCGGAACTGCCTCTGTCACAAAAATTTGAAGTGTTTAAATCTTTTTGCATTTGCAGCATATTCAGCGCATCTTTCTGAAATTTTAATTCCCTCAACAATGACAAGGTTCTCAAGATTTGCAAGAATTTTGCATAATATTCTGTTTTAAGTTACAATTCAAAACATGGATAAATTATAAAAATTTGCCTACTTTCTGTAATTTGACTTCAAAGAAATCAACAAAAATATCAATCCAAGTTTTGCCTTCCTAAAAGTTCAGATTTCCAATAAAACTTGCAAACTACTTTTTCTCCAAACATCTCCACGATTGGGCGAAATGGAATATGAACTGGAATTGTACCATTTTTGGCACAAGTGGGATTGGATCAAGTGAATTCTTGCAAATTTGCAATATGGTGCACTGCCAACAAATGCCTTGGGGAGGCAATGTTTTCCCGATGCATCATGGGAAAGTCGACATCCAGATCCCGCATAATACAAATATTACACAGGAACACATCACTGATCATTTAGTTTGTCAATATAATGGTCGGTTGCCTGAGAATGCACACAAAAACAGCTATTTACAATAAGTAAACCCTTTGTTTTCTTACAATCACACAAACTCTTTTTCGTTTAGCTGTTTTCAACATAATAATCACACTACTTGTGTGTTAATCAAATGGAAGTTGAAGTTGGACGGCGATGTCGACCCTTGCGGTCAAAAATTGGATTGGCAAGGGTAACCGCTTGCAGCGGCACTGTATTGGTAATTTCAGGAATTGGGTTAGAGGAATTGACCAAGTGGTAAGAGAAAGTTTACTGAACACCCAGATTACCTTCTGTTGGTTCTTCTGGTCCTGGTACTACTGCCAATGATTCCACTGAAGGTTTGATGTCATCCCCTCCTAAAACATACATGATCTTAGATTTGCACACCCCTTTCAGTACAATGGAATGGGCCTCATGTTTGCCATACAGTTCTATCCTGGCGACGTCGGCAAAATAGTCTGATGGGTGGTCAGGACGGAAAGTGACTGTGATTTCACGCTTACTGCCTGTAATAGGAATGAAAATGACCAATGGTTATATGTAACATCAATGTTGTTACTAAATATGTACTAGATCACACAGATTTCTGGAAATATCCTCATGTCTCTTTAATCATTGTCATATCAAGGAGAGAATACAAGTTGTCCATATTATAAATCGATTTCTCACCCTTGCTAGCCTGGGCCAATTGAACCAATAAAAACCATTACAACAGGGGTTCTCAGGCAGCCCACAGGCCAAATCTGGCCCACCAACCATTGATTATTGGCCCTTGACTTGCTCTAAAATATCAAGAGAAACAAAAGAAATTCTGGTGTAATTGGCCCTCAAGTAGGGAACTTTCAAATATGTTCGGCAAAGACTCTGGCCCTTCAGCTTATAATTGAGAACCCCTGCATTACAGCATCCAGTTGATGTTAAATTTAGTTGGGACCTAAAAATACACTCGACAAAATTCAAATCTTATCTACCTGGTTCAAGTCTGCCTTCAGTTGGTACACAGTCAAACACAGTAGTGCCAAACACATTGGCGGTCCCTACTGTAGCTAATGCCAAGGGATCCTCTCGTCTCATGAAGGCTGGCAGGCTCTGCTGGTTGGAACGCTTATGGAAGGATTGACTGTCCACCATTATTTTGTAGTCTACAGCTAAGGATGAGGCATTCTCAATCTGCAAATGAAAAATTAAGTCTATGATATGCAATGGATTTGTGTTGTTTTGATTTTTGCTCTTCCAGGATTTGAACTAGCTACCTTAAATTAATATAAAGGTTTTTTTAAGAATGGGCAATATCTAAAATTAAAGGCACTATCAGTGATTTGCTAAATCAGAAAATTGAAAAAATCATCAAAAATCAAATTTTTGCATGTCTGTATAACAAGTATAGGTATCAGGGTTATAGCTAGGCTTCTCTGAGTGCCAGTTTTAAATCTTAAAATTTACTACACTTTTTGGCACATACAGACAAACTACGAGTTATTTGCCAATTTATGTGGTAATTTTTCATTTCACTGAAGTAAAGTGCCGGTCGGCAACCTCCCAAATGACCTTCTGTGCCAGTCGGTGGGAGCAAGTGCCGGACATGGCCGGCCGCCGCCGGCCGGCGTAGCTATATCCCTGATAGGTATTCTAACATACCCTACACGTTATAAGACCAAAAGCAACCTAATAAGGACAACATCGGATATTTTAGTATTTATTTCCATACGGACACTTACTACAACATGTAACTGAATGGCGATTCATATCTTTTAACACTGCTGTTTTGTCCCTTTTCTGTCAATTTTTCAGTTGGAAAAAATAACTTATGAGAATTCTACAAAGTTATCCTTCACTTTTAAGCTATTCCTGCACATTTTAAATATTTTGACTTTTCAGGTGGATCACTGATCACTACGAGCAAATAAATCCTCATTCCCATGGCGCAGTTCAACAGCTTTCATTCACATGTTCACCAGTGCATTTAGCAAATACACCCTCTGTTTCTTTGTGCATGATTTATGATACCCAGAACAAGCATGGTCAGCTGTTGTTAACAGGTGGACATCCAAGGCTACTGAACTCAGCCCTTGGTAGATTAGGATACCTTGCCTCATAGTGGCTAGTGTCTTTAAGTTGAAGGATGACACTTTGAGAGTCAACTTAATGTATTGTTGAGTAAAGGATATATGCTAACATTTGGTTGGAGAAATGTGACAAACCAAAGGTATTTCTGATTTTGCTCTTAAATGCAAGATTATGCTTCAAAAGGTCACCTATTTTAACTCCCTTGGCACTACCACATATAATATAATCTGTCTGATTGGCTCTTTACAGGACACAATATGAGATAGGACAAAATAGTGCTTATATATCTCTGTGTAGTCCATACCACCATTCTTAGAGATCTCTGATTTGATCTTTACATGATATTACCTTCCAAGTAACCAATCAAAAAAGTGCTTTGATGCCGATGGTTCGGTCAACATCTAATGTTTACACAATTATTTAGCAGGTATATTCCCCCCTACAATGACCAAATTATGCTTGCACAGAAGTGTGCCTATTTGCGCAAAGACGCCTCGCTCCACTCAGCCTTGGGTTTCACCCTTGACACACGCCTCCGGCGATCCCGTCACAGTTGGTGGACAAAATTTTTAGGAGTCTTTGACAAAGACTACCACCTACCTGGAATGTCTCAGTAGTTTCTTCTCCAACTACAGTGTAACCTAGGTTTAAGATTGGCTCACTCAATGACAAGTTGACAGTAGGACTGATGCCTTGCCCAGTGAAGCAGATAGTTAGGGTAGATGTGGTGCACTTGATGTCCAGTGTCTCATAGTACTGTCAATAGAGAAGATGATCAGTTAGAAAGGCACGGCTGTTTGAAAGAAAAAAACAAGAATAAAACAAAAAATATCAACGGCGACACACTTTTGATGACTAAGTTTGAGTATCTATGCCATTAACTATATCCTGTGTAAATTTGATGAAATTTCATTGCGGGCAAATATAATTTTTCATAAAAATCTAGTTTTACACATCTTTCTATGGGAAACAGGCATATAGAGGGCGCTATAACATACAAATTATGACCTTTGTAGGCCTATATGGCAAGATTCCCGCAATGGATTTCTCTGATTTTTGCAGAGGTAATACGTCTTGCATGTCCCTACTCATATCAGTTGTCAAAATTGTGTCGCCATTGCTTAAAATTGCTCTAAAAATAAAAGAGACAATTTGCATGGGGTCAAACAGCTGTGAAGGAATCATTAGACACAATTTCTGATAAAGTTAGTTTGAATGTAGTTTGGACACTTGTAATACCTAGTGGCATGTGCGGGGAGCAGGCAGGAATTTGGGTGATCGCGGTCTCCTGCATGGGGTTTCTGCAAACAAAAATTCCCAAACTAAAAAAATGCTTTTTGGTTCTGCCCCTAAGATTGCCATTGCTGACTGTGCTAATGTAACAAATTTCAATTGTGAGCTAACTTTCAAATATCGTGGCATTTACTTTTGATCGAAGTTTAACATGGAGGCAGCACATAAATAATGTCCATCTTGGACCGAATGTATGGCCTTTTTTTATTGCATATGGAAGTTTTCATCTAGAGATAATTGTAATGACTGTACAAGTCTATCATGTTGCCCTAAGTACACTATGTTGGCGTCAATGAAGGACCAATTTGGCCCACCTTCCAACGTAGTTTAGTTGATCCCTGGGCTACAAGGGAGCTCGAGTAGTGTTGGACATGGTAGGAAAGGGGTAAAAAAATATTAAAATATGAAATGAAAATATGTACATACCAGCTTATCTTTCTCAGGTGCAAAAGCTACCAGTATGTGTGGGTTTTTTTGGCATCTTGTTGTAAGGGGTTCTCATGGCAGTCAGCTACAGAAAATGGACCGCTGGTGTCGAGAAGGATGAAGACTTGCAACTGCAGTAACTCATTTTAAGGAACATTACACACAATTATCAATATGTAAATTGTAAATGTGCACACAAGCCACATGTGAGACCATCATGTGCAATTGACAGAAAGGCCAGGGGGTAGGACACCACTTGTTTGATTTGGGCATTGGGATTTACAAAAGGCATTTTGGGGAAAACGCCTAGTGCACCTTCTATGGCAGTCTCGGTCTCAGTTACATTACAAAATCTCCTCTTAAACCTTACAACATCTACTAATAATCATGAAAATTTGGAATAAATTAGTGACTTCAAAATAAAACGGGGTTAGTGGAAATAAACCGCTGCCCCAAAAATAGGGTAATTTACGAGGTAATTAGATTTCAATATTCGTAACCAGGCCTGCCTTTAGTGAAGACTTTTGTAACCATTTGATATGGTAAGAGCACCCGCCTCCTGTTAAGTCTTTGGAAAAAAGACTAGCACTCGGGTACGCCCGGAAGTTGATGCTGTTATGAATTTTCTGTGCTGAAGTTTGGCATGTTTGTACCCCATGGACTATCAATCCAGCTTATATACAAAAAAATACTAATGTTCGGCCAAATGTACAACAAAACTGACTTCACTTTAAATATTTTTTTTACATCCTCAGATCGCACTCATAATGAATATTTATTAGTGTAAAATTTTTTTTCTGGAATGAAAGTAATTTTGAGAAAAAAAAAAATCTTTTTACTGGGGATTGATTTATTAGACAAGCATTCACTAGTATTTCACTGACTCTCCAATAAATTTGTAAATTTGAAAACAATTGACAAGCTGCCTAAATCTTCAAGTGGCACACGTAAATACCAAAAGGGGACAAGCGAACGCGTATGAGGAGAGGCGGAAAACGATGGCCCCGCCGAAGGGGACGAGCACGCACAGCGAGAAATTGCAACGACAACCCCAGCCCCACCACCGGCCGAACAACAAAAAACAACAAAAAAAGACAAAACACCCCGAAACAACCCTCCCCAAACACCCGAAACATCCCGCCAAAACACTCCCAAACACCCCGCAAAAGCCCGCAAAAACCCAACCCTCCCCAACACTCAAAAACTCCCCAACCACCCACACCTCCCCACACACTCTGCAACACCTCACCTCCTCCTTAATTCCCTCAACACCCAAACCCCCACCAGAAACACCCCACCCCACCAATTACCCCGTAACACGCCTCCCCTTGCCCACTCCATGCAACACTCCACTTCCCTCCACAGCTATTGCCTTACACAATACTTGCTTTGCGAGTAATATTCAAAATAATATCAGCATCACAGAAATTGTTTACAGTTTTTATGCTTCAACACACTCGGATTGCACCATTCCTTACTCACTTTTTTTTGGAAAGCCCATTTTTTAAAATATAAATATACATCGCATGGCTGAGCCGATTATTTTGGTAATGGTGACAACTTGATGACTCGCATGGCCCACGGACACATCGCCAAAAATCGGTGGTTGGTACTTCCATGATCAATATAACTACAATGGACGGCTTTAAAAACCGTCTGGACATGGATCTCAAGAAACGGCATTTATGCACACTGTAGGGTTTTTAAAAGAATGACAACTTTTATCATTTACTTCATACAGTTCATAAGGATAAAATATCAGATCACAATCCCAAAATAATGTTCTCTTTATATATCACATGATATAACAGACACTTGAGATCACTTTGGAAGTTGTATAATAAAGGTGCCTCTACTCAGGAATGCTTTCTTACTTTGGTTGGTCAGACACAACATTCTTTTAGTCAATGCACATATGTGGGCATATGTACATCAGTATGCAAAATTAAGTATTTTGTTATTTAGGCCATGCTTTAAAGATCAATAACATGATTGTTTTTTTTCCTCATATATGTGTAGAGTGGGCTATAGGAAGTCAATGTTTCAGATCACCTTGAACACAGGCTCATTTGATGCCTTACCACTTCTGATCCCACTTTTTTGAAGAAACACGTGAAAACCGGGGTGCCCCATCAAAAAATCCAAGATAACCGCCAAATTGCCGCAATAACCAATAATTGGGTTTGTTCAATGTTGCCTTATTTGGTGGCAATACCCATGTTTGGGGTATTAGGAATCATTTACACAACTTTCATCTCACCATAGCCTTTTCTTTTCCTTGAAAATTGGCGGTTTTTGCTAAAAAAATTGAGCTGTGAGGGTGCTTTCCCATAAATGCACATCCTTGGAAATGCGATTTTAACAGTCAAACAGGTGTTAAAGATTTTTTATTCGGAACACTGCTGAAATAGAGACTTTATAATTCATAAAACTGCCCTCCATTGAAACCCACACATAAGTTCGTTACCCCTGTAAATGATCCCCATGGAGAATGTTTCCATCAAATTTTAAATTTATGGCCACGAGAACTGTAAGTGTTTACACAGCCTCTAATCCTCAGAAAAATGATGCATCCAATCGGACAATGGTCCACCCAGTTTAAAATTTAAAAAATCTTTTGATATGATTGGTGGTACTTTTTTTGGGAAGCGCCCTCGCATTCAATTTTAAGCCTTAAAACTGCAATATAAAGAAATCAAAAATTTGGTGAGATGGAAGTGCCATCTGTAATCTATTCCTAGCAGAAGAGAATTCCACTCACTCATATGGTAACGCTCCTGGGTCACCTATTTTTCCCGAAATGCCACATAACACGGTATTGAAGAGCTGTGAACTGACCATTGCATTGCCTTATAATGATGCCGCCTTGCCAGCCGATACTCACAGACCTGAGTTATAAAAAGACATGGACAGCAACAATACATAAAATAAGAATTACATTTATGTGTAAGGGCAGGAACATGCATATTTCACAGAAGATAGTCACATTTTCCCATAATTTCCCACAATTTTTTTACATATTTCTTTATCTAAAAAGTCAAAGACTTCTCTCCAATCATTTTGGAGTTCTGAATTTGAATCCCCAATTTTTTTCAAAACCATTTTAAGGTGCCCACCTATTAGGTGGTCCTCACACTATTCTCGTTGTTTCACAAGCATTATCATTAGTACTGATTAACATGCCGATATCTGATTTACATCACCAGAAGTCATATGGTTGCCATCTACCAATTCCCACAACTAGTTGCATTTTGTTGGTACAAAGTGTATACAGATTATACTTAATTTTTATCTTTCAAGAAATGAAAATGCCCTGTCTTTTTTCATAACTGAATCACACCATAGGACATATACATACATCATTTGATATGAAATAACATATTAACATGATAGGTTGCCACATTCCAAAACAAGATCAATCTTACTTAGGATCAATATCGTCTGGAATTTGGAGGGATGACCCCGCTCTTGGTTCATCAACACAGACTCCCCCTTTCTTGCCTCGCCTGTTGGAGACTGGGCCCTTTTTGCACCTTTCTCCTTTCTTCCCTTTCTGAAATTAACAGTTCATGGAAGCATTTTAAAGTATTGACCCACATAAGATGTTTTTTACGATGGCTTTAAAATTTATCTATCAGCTTTTCCAACCAAGTCTGCTTCTGTACTTTCATATTCTAAGCTAGAATTAAAGTGCAAGCTACTTTCAACTGCACTTAATTTG
>JAMKCH010045382.1:0-19523 GCA_023653785.1 Ophioderma brevispina | reverse complement strand
AGTTCCCTCCACCGCTCGAAGCGGGTCACAATGAGTGGCCTGTGACAGACATTTTAACGGGCCACCCGAAATTTGCAAATTATGTGCGCCACTGGGTAAGGGTAGAGTTAGTGTTAGGGTTAGGATGACTGGACTTTATTATAACCCTAAATACAGAGGCGACGGGGTGACTTATGGTAGAAAAGTTGGAGCTTATTCAGTAAAGGGGGTTGGAGGAAGAGCCCTCTGCTCAGAACCCGCCACCCCGCCAGCCCCAAATATGAAGTGAAGTTGTACAGTGTCTATGGAGAAAAGGACCCAAATTCGCCCTCACAATATGCATCGGCACCCCTTCTATTCTGCCATCCCCATTTGCAAATGTATGGTTGTTGCCCACTGGTGGTTTAGGCGTTAAGTTAGGGTAGATTAATGGATTCTTCTAACCCTAAAATTACCCTTCTTGCGCCCACGGGGTTAGGGGTTATAGTTAGTGTTAGGGTTAGATGTACTGGACTTTCTTCTAACCCTATATGCAGGAGCGACGGAGTGGCTTTATGGTATAAAGTTTTGAGCTTTATTCAGTAAAGATAGCATATCGCCCAGATTTATAGACCGGAGGTCGCAAAAGCTCCTATAAGAAATTCTTTACCCCGTAATTTCCCTCATTTCCCTCATTCTTCAACGCCCGCTAATTCTTTCAGGGCATATGGCCTGCGCATATCCTTCTTATCTTTTTTTTAACTAGTGACTAAATTTATAGGACTGCTGGGCAACCAGCTATGAAAGACTAGTAGTAAATTTATGGACCTACGGCGCAACCCTCATGGCTAGAAATATATTCAAGTAAAATTATTGGCCTGCAGCGAACCTCTGATACTAAGAAATTGGTTGGTCAGAAACTTTTTACGCCTATTAACGACCAATAATTATAGGCCTACGAACCTATATAAATTTATTTATAGCCCGTCAATAATTCTATAAGCCTGCGGGCCGTAGCTTTCTATTTTAGAAAAATGATTAATTCTAGTAAATATTTAGGCCTGCAGCGCAAGCCTCTACATAGAAAATACGTTCAGTAAATAATAGGCCTGCGACACAATCCTTTTAGCCAAGAAATGATTATTTCAGTAAAATTTTATGCTCGGCGCAATTCTATTTACCCCATTTAATTTGCCTCATTCTTCGTGCCAGCCTTCTTTCTGGGCCTATCGGCCTGCAGCACAACCATTCTTACAAGAAATTATTATGTGACTGTGGCGCAACCGCCTGGCCTAGAAATGAAGAGTTCACTAAATATATGGTTCTATTAGCAAGTTGTTGACAAAGCTTATTAAAACTTGAAAGCTCGCTTACCAAGCATTTATAATACGGTTACGGGGTGGGATTGGGGGGGGGGGGGAGATGTGACACCCCGCTGGAGTTCGTTATAAAGCATCCGAGGCGTAGGATTTTGATACCAGTGGATAGTTAAGGTCTTCTTCTTTCCATTGCTACCAATTAGGAGTCCAAACACACCTAGTCACCCTAGCATCACATGACGTATAAAGTCACAAATCAGTAAAATGGCATTTCCACAGCAATAGGCGAAAATCCAATTTTGGCATATGGAGTAGGAATTACAGGATTTTCCATGCGGTTTTCAGGCTCTAAATAATGACAATTGACCGTATTACATAAAAAAGAGAGGTTTAGAGACAATATGTGCAGAATATTTACAAAATGTCCCATAAAAAATTTCATGGATGGCAAGCCCCCCTCTACCCTTCGACTTTGTTGCATACCCTAACTCCGGTGAGTTACTAGATACCTTCACACTTAAAAATACGGGGTCAAAATATGGACCGCTAAAAACAAAATGACCCCATTTGAGACAAAAATTGACTCTTTTGTGGTCATTATGAAAACCCTAAAAGTAGTGGTTTTAGCTCAAAAGGGGGTCATTTTATTTAGTCGGTGCATATTGACCCTGATTTTTTAAGTGGGTTCTCTTAAATGACCAGAAGGATGACTCCGGAAAATAGTACCTAGAAGCTTTTATGAAGCTTTTGGCATTTTTACGCGCCGGAGGAAAGTTCACGAGGGTGATACCCCCTTGTTAAGATAAGGGTTAAGGTTTATCATAGAAAGGGGAATATAAAACCAGGAATGAACAATTCCTTTTGAGTGGTATAATATAATACGAACCCTTCATAATTACTTGAAAATGATCTGAAAATCCCCGGGGGGGGAGGGGGGTCTCACTTTTGGTTTGGGTGGAATGTGCGGCACGGGTTGAACCACTACTCCGAAAAATTATAGGCCTACCAAAAATGAGAGATACTACCCATCCTCTCATACCTGCTTTGGTGGAGGTTTTTGGGGCGAAGGCCGCAGACGCTGAGAAAAAAAAAAACTGTTAAAATGTATTTGGAGCCATTCTGACAGCACTATTTTTCACATTTGTGGTTTGGAAGCATTCTTCATACCTGATTGACCGCTGTAAAATAAACTTGAACAGAAATGCAACCCTTTCTTATACCAAGAAAAAGGGACAGTCACTATACCAAACGGTTGAAAATGATACCCTTTCGGCCGCAAATCCACATCCTCCCTTTTCCACTACGACGCCCTCCGGGCTTGAAAATGATCATACAAGTTATAACTTTTGACATTTCTTAGCCATATTATTCTGCCTCTACTCTTGGTTAACCAACTATTTTAACACACCTGACACTAATTGGGGGGGGGGGGGTGGGGTGGGGGAGGGGAGGGGTAACATGCACAAAAAACTTCTATGATTGCAACTTTGTTATCAATGAAATGAGTTTTACGTATCTTTTCTATTCAGTGGTGACAAAAAGAAAAAAAAATACAACATTCATTCCCCCATAGGTTTACTTCTTTGACGTCATATTGAACGTCACATTAGCTCGTGTAATATAATTATATTGGTTATTCAAGTTTAAAACAGCGTTATTGTTGCTTTTTGCTTTTGTTTTGTTCTGTTATTGTCTTGTTCCAAAAAAAAAAATCGCAGAAAAAACAAAAAACCCCCGTGTACATAAGTAGGGACTTAACCGGGGTCACTTGTCAGAGTAAGGGAGTAATTTCCCGATTTGAGGAGATTCCCCGGTTTTAGGTGGTTTTGCGGCAGATTTTCCTGGTTTCAAGTGAAAAATTGCCGGGCAGCGGCAAGCAAAAAAAAAAAAAAGGACTGCTTATAAAAATTTTCACGCTTTTCGTCCCGAGTTCTAAGATACTCTGGGGGTGGCCAACATGCTCCCCCGGATTCTTATGCTACTGCACGTAAGTTAAATAATATAAGAGGATTATAACGAATCTAACATGATATTGATGATTACTTTAATTCTATCAAAACTTTGCACACTGAAGTATAGACAGTTTCCCTCCAGAACCCCAACTTTGATGCCTACTTTACCCCCCCCCAGGTAATTGATCATTGAGTTTAGCTGAGCCATCTTCATGGATTAGATGGTTTTTTCTAATTTCGGTTGACCACCCCCCCCAACCCCATGGGATCTACACTATATTTATATCACAAATAAATGGTGCTAACCGCTAACCGTGCACAAAAAAACATGATAGTTCATATCCAAACACATGCTTATATGCAAAGCATTGGATTTGTACGTATTTCATTTATTGGTATTTTCATAGGGGGGTCCTTTCCCCCCCATAACTCAACTTGTACAGGTTTATATTTTTGGCATCATGCAGTTTAGGATTCCTGAGATTTCAAGTTATTTTCTATATGCTACACTTGTTAAAAATGGGGTCAGCGGTTACTCGAAAAATAGAGAGTTTTCGGGCTCTGCTGGCAGCCATATATGTGTACCAGGGATAAAATGAAAATAGTTCCAATTTCTTTTTAAGAAACCGATTTCTCCATGTATGGAAGTATTAAATATTGTGAGAGGAAATTGATATACGGATAAATCGGTGCTTAAATATATTTTTGCTCGAAAACTTGTGAAATTTAAAAAAAAATGAAAAAAAAAAATTGTGGGTTCGAGTCCCTTGGGCCAACATAGCTGAATTTGGGCTAAGGGAGGCTCAAGGCAGCAATGATGAAGACTACCCAAACACAGCAATTACTTGAACTAATGATTTTAGCTATGGTTCACGGCTCAAGCTGTGGGTCATAGGATGAAAAACAATAATAGTAACATATTATTTGTATAATTTCTATCATGTACAATCCATTTGGTATTGCTGGTACATTAAGGCACTCAAAAAGTTGTAGTTTCGCTATATTTTAGCAGATAAACCGACCACTGTAGACAAAATTACATTTGGTGATGCACGTAATCACACCTTAAAAACATTTAATGATAAGATTGATGAAAAACATAACTGATGAAAAAAAAAAGATAATATCTATCGCCCTTCTATCAACCCAGGGGCCTGTTAGCTCAGTTGGCAAGAGATCCGTGCTAGTAATGGGAGGTCGCTGTTCGAGTCAGGCCAAGCGAGATTTGTTTTCAACACTTACATCGTGGCCCATTTAAGGAAAGATTATAAATATCTCCTGGTCTACCTGGAGATAAGGGACAAATCAATTCACCGGTGGGCGTTTTCGTCTGACGGTTCTAGGCAGGTAATGTAATCCGCTCAATCTCGGATCATTATCCGATTAAGCAATTCAGCAAACCAAAAGGAATTAATTGAACCGGCGGAACCGGGCAGAACAGGAAAACGCCCGCCAGTTGAGTATGAATTTGTCCGAAGGTAGTTAAATATTCATAGAAAGAGCTGGTCTTCAGAAATACCGAAAATCCCCATCAAAATCCATCGTTCCTTTGTGGAGCTACGACTGTAGACCATAGCTGCGTTTTGGGTGATTTGTGACACGGAACTCGTTAAAAATATTGTGAAAATGATTTGAAAATTTTCGATCACTTCCGACTCGTAAGAAACTTATGTTTAGGAAAGTTCAGTGTACCTTGTAACAAATGTAATATCTGTAAGCTTCTGTAATTTATCTCACAAAATTGGTAGAAACTGAGTAATTCATTCTGATTTCTCGATTTTTGTAGAAATTGGTTAATGTTTTTTCAATCTCGGGCCTTAATGGACCACCAAAAAATGATTATTGACTGCGTTAGCCGATACGGCCAAAAAACTTGAGGTGAGAACATTGTGGGCCTTTGTTGTACTAATGTCCTGTGACACGGTGGCAAGGTTGGTCCATTCATTTTTTTCCACATTATTCATTACCCTTTTTGCCTTTTCTGGACCAATATTGTACACATACACAATCTGAGTCACATCCATCCCCTCAATTCTGTTACTCAGTGACTTTATTTTTAAACGCATTTATTTTACTTGCCAACTCGGACAGTTCTTGAAATACGTACCTGTTAGCAAACAAAGGTTCCCAATAAAAGTTCAAAAATAGAACGTTTTTGTCCTGTATTTAGCACCCTGACTCTATAAAGAACCTAAAAAATAGAAAAAAACTAAAAAATCAATAAATTTAAATTAATTTGTTTATATATTAATTAAATCATGTTAAATTTAATCAGATAACTGGAACACATATTATTGAAACTTGCTAAGGGTGTTGTGCACTAAGCATGACTCGTCTGATTAACCTAGTTCTAAATGGACTAGTTGTGAGAACTTCCTGAGTAAGAACATGTCAGAATATGTTCGCATTCAGAGGACAATAGAACTCCTATAGAGGTACTTTGTTTACCTATAGGAAACAAGATTCGCACCTGTTGATGACAATAGACTTGGTGTAATTGCTATGTCAACACTCAGGTAACAGGATGTGACATGTTTCATACGAACTAAAGGAGGTGTGAACTTTTAATTTGTCTTCGCATGTTTTGATGCCTCATGGCAAATTTGGCTGCTGGACAAATTCTTTCAAGTCATTTTATTTGACAAGAGATTTTCATCGAGTGTAGACTCTCAAACAGAATGTGGAGAACTTTCATACATTTGATTTATGTAATCTGTGTTATTTTATGTACTTCTGGAAAGTTACCAGAATCGTCAAAGCTGCACAATTTTGGTGCCTTGGAAAAACAAAGGTTAACCTACCTACAATTCACAGGACTTTTATCCTGTTAACATGACGCGTTTCATCTTAACGCACTGATACCTGTATGGACACTATTATACCAAGCTGCAGTTATACTTCAGAATTTCTCCAGTCTACAATTTAATCGACCGTTCTAGACCACAAAGGAACTTTTGCGATTTCGAGAAAACTACTGAATCCCATCAACATTGTGTCCTCCAGATTTAATGTGGACCTGATCTACAGAGACTGGGTGTTCAACACAAAGAACGTTGAACTTATAAATCGATGATTGAGTGTGCTTAACTTATTTTTAAATAGTTAGAAATATAATATTTTGTGCATTGTTAATATTGTTTTGTGATTAAATGAGTTTGAACAATTCATTTATAATTAAAAATCATTGTTTTGAATTTACATCTTGGTCCAAGCAATCTTCTTACAAAATATTCTTGGAATTTTCGTTTTTATGAACCACGCAAAAAATGAGGTTGCTTTTCTACTTTGGGAACGTCCCGTAACTTAAAATTGTGGGGCTTGTCCGTCCGGGAAACCAAAATTCGTATAAATTAATTGTTTAAAAAATTGTACGTGACCTGTGTTATCATTTGGTATAGTGCAATCAAATTAGTGTTTTAAATCTTTGTAAATTACATTGTCACCAGAAACTGCATCACAATGGCATTTAGTGGCTCAAGAGTTTTGAAGAAGCCTGACTGGGATGTATTTGACCATTTGAGGAAAGGTAGATCTTTTGAAATTTCAAATATAATTGAGGCAGGTGTCAATCGGTAACGGGACGCAAATTTATCAAGAACATGATAATCCAAATGTGTAGTAGATGAAGTGGGTGGATCATCTTTTTATGAGAAAGTCATTCCAATGCAAGATATGGAAGTGTGTACATTGAAAGTAGAACAAAGAAATTCAGGCAGATAAAGCATTAAGAGTTAGAGAAAATTAAATCACAGAAAGGGACGAGTAGAATAGAAAAGGAAAAGATTCAATCTCAAGCAAGAGACAAGGTTACATAGAAATTGAAACTCAAAAATACAATCCTGAAGTTAGACAGAAAGAAATAGAGAATGCAGACAAGAAATTGAAAACTAAGAAATTATAGTTGCAACAAAAAGGAAAAATGAATCTTCTACTGAGTCTGGTTTTGATGTAACCCGACACATTAGGCTTGTACCTGGGTTCAGGAAATGAAGTGGATAAATATTTCATGCACTTCGAGAAATTGCCCAAAAATTAAAATGGCTAAAACCAAGTTGTGACTTGGTTACTACAGGGTGTTCTCAAAGCAAGTGAGGCATACTCTGCCTTGGCTATTGAGGCAAGTGCTAATTACGATCACAGTTAAGTCAGGTCTACTGGAAACCTGTGAGCTATAATACCTGAAGGCTATTATAGACAGAAATTCGGGGTCCAAAAGACACCAAACAGACACAGTTAGACTTGTACGTACTAAAGAACAGTTTGAATTTGCTGCGAGGAGGGTGCAAAGACGATTTTAAGAGTTTGAGACAATTGAGAGTGATATACGATTTTAAGCACCATTGATGTACACGCTGATATTAAAGACTCATTTGATGAGACTAGTTCAATTGAACAATCAGAGTAGAAGCAACAATCGCAGATGACTATGTACTCACACATAAATTAATCTATACCTCGGCAAAGTCACATTTCCACAAGGAAACCATTGCAGAATAAGCCATCCCCTCCACCTTTACAAAGTGGGGAAAAACCAAAGTCAGATGCTAGTACAAAAACTAGTGAACAAATCTGAAATCAAGTTCAGGTGGGCCTCTAAGTCTGACCATTCGTTGCCAACTTGTACTTATTGCAACTACCTTTGGAACTACATGGGTAAACCTAATGCATGCATATACCAGAAAGCATACCAAAGTAAAGGCGAAAACAACATCAATACAAGTGGGATAAATGGAGTGAAGAATTCAAACCTTTGTCGCTACAGGACTTTCTCACTCACATTCATGAAACTAACCCACACTCAATTACTATCAGGCGTGACACAGGTTGTGGCTCCCAACTTTATTCTAGAAGATGCACTACCCTTTTTCAGAGATATCATCAACACAGACTGATGTAATGATTAAAGGGGCTTGGATGGAGTTTTTTCAAAAAGTCCCTCTCCCTCCAAATAACTTGAAATCAGACCTAGTTTCTGGAACAGTCATTGTAGGGGTTAGGCCTAAGTTGCCAATCGCCGGTGTGTCAAGGTTTACTGGGAAATGATTTGTTAGCTGGAGTTAACGTAATACCAGATAAATTGTGTCCACACAGCCTTGTGTCAAGAGGACGATGAGAGGGAAAATAATCTTTTCCCTGCCGGTGCCGTTACAAGGGCGATGAGTAAACAAATCTAACAAGAAGATATCAAGTGATGATATCAGTTGAATTGATGAAACTACAGACAAACAAAACCACCATAAGAACACCAAAAGAAAAGAATGAAACTCATTTCTAGATTTGGATTGAGACATTTTTCTCATAAGTCTTGATGACAATTCAGAATTAGTGAAGTTTAGGATTGTTAAATTGACCCGGATCACAAAAAACAAGTTGAACGAGGAGCAAAGAAAAGACCCAAAAGCACTTGAATTTATTGAAAGATCATTCCCAAACAGGAAGCTCAAAAGTTTTGTGTGCTTTTATGAAGAAAATGACATTTTGATGAGGAAGAAAATAAGCATTCAGATTGTTTCGGGAAGATGATGGACGAGTTGTCATCCAATAGTGTACCTCAAATTTACAGAAAGGGGTAGTCAGTCTTGCAAATGATTACAAAAAAAAAACCCCAATGGTGGACATTGGGATTAGTAAGATGCATGAAGAATTTTGAATAATTTTTCGGGGTGGCCCACACTCGGAGGAGATTTAATGCGATTGCAAATCATGCCATACATGTCAGGTGGTAGGCCAAGCCAATTAAAACAATCCACCAGTTCCGCTAAAAACCAATGCAAGCATTTGATGAGCCATTCAGTAGAATTATTATTGATTGTTGTAGGCCCTTTGCCAAAAAAAACAAAGTCAGGAACCAGTATGATGCTCGAATGTGTGCATCAACCCGCTTTCCAGAAGAAGAGCGATTTCCACTGAGAAAATCAAAGCACACACTATGGTGAAAGCATAACTAATTTCTTTACACTAGTTGGCCTACCCAAGTCAATACAATCAGATCAAGGGTCAATTTCATGTCCGGACTATTATATCAAGTTATGCATGAAATTGGGATTTCCGCAGCTAAAATCTTCTGCATCTTCATGGCCGAAGTCCCAGGGTGGCACTGGAAAGGTTCACCAACGCTCAGACATATGGTGAAAACCTTTTGTTCAGAATATCCAAAGGTTGGGATGAGAGGACATCTCATACTGTTTGCTGCTAGGGATCGCTGGGAAAGCGGTGCAAGAATCGCTTATAGGATTCAGCCCGTTGAATTAGGGTTGGGACATTAAAGTCAGAGGGACCGTCCACAAACTTTCAAAGAAAAGTGGTTTACAATGACAGTGAATTGAACCTCTTTAGGACTATGTATTCTGTATTTTGTAAGTCAAGAATGACAAGGGAATGTGATGAATGCAGGGACAATTTGAAAGACAGCCAGTCAAAGGAAAACAGTGCTTGATAAAAAGGCAAGGATTGATAGAGAGTGTTTGAAAAAGGGGATAAAGGTTTAAGTATTATTTACAATTTTGGACTCCAATTGCAAGCTGATACAGGTGGTCCGGAGGAGGTGAATCCAAGGTCAGTGATGTAAAAATATGTTGTCAAAAAACCGCACAAGTAGGCGAAAACAAAGCCAATTGTGTCACATTAATATGCTGAAAAAGTATGTAGATAGAGGTTGGTTGCTTGATTGAAACAGCACTTCCAAATCAGTGGCCATCACAAGTTCAACCACGGTGAGAGAATGTAATAAGAGGAAAGTAACCTGATTTTCCGTGGCGTGGGATCCAGGATTTTTGGAACGAGGGGGGGTGGAATTGGCTGTCAATAATACAGCTACAATGGCACCGCAGTGTCGGGTGGTGGGTGGTGGGGCCCCCTGCGCTGGCGGGAGGGGGAGCTGCAGTGGGTACCCATTCCCGAAATGAGCGTCGAAAAATAAACTTGAATTATAAATTAAAAATTGTAATTTTTCTTTTTTGGTTTTTTTAATATTGATTGAATGAAAATATTGGATAATCGACCGAAAAACCTGGAATTGTGGTTCGAAAATCCAAAAAATTTCAATTTTTGGACATTCGATTGTTCCATACACGTGACAAATTACGCTTAATCACTGTTTCAATAAGTTAAAGATTAATCTTTCAAGCTTCAAAGCGAAACCTAACAGAGTTATTATTCTGAAGCTATTATAATTTGCGTTGAGTCAATTTAAGAAGATATTTCAAAGAATTTTCGTATGATGAGCTTTATGAAGCCTTCACCACATCCGGTCTCTTTTTTTATAACCCTATATACGGTTCTATTTTATTAATTTTACTAACAAATTCCTCTGAAGTGTTAGAGACTAAAGAAGAATGATTCTTCAATTCTTGGTTTCTGAACCAGGGCCCTGGACTGCTCAAGACTGGTGCGATTGGCCTTTATTTTTTTTAAATATGGAAGTTTTTATTTTTCTGTGTACACGGCATGAAAAAAAAACTTGGGTTTGAAAAAAACAAATGAAAGGGTTTCAATGTTAAATTATGGGGCAGAACGATGGGCGCTCACCGTAGCGGTGCGGGCCAATTAACGTTTACACAGGGGTCATAACTTGAAAAAACTGAGTCAATCTAACCGAACATTTGACTGACATCATGAGATAGAGCTCGTAAAAATTCAAGAACATTAAAATTACAAAACCTATAAATAATATTTAAATAAAAATATTGTTTTTAATTTTTTAGTTTTTTGATTTTTTAAATGTTGTCTACGTCAAAGCTGTCAAAGTACAATAAAAACTCAGGAAATCGTTTGATTTAAGCAAAAAAATCAAGATCGTATCAAAAACTCGATGATTTAAGCTCTATCTTTATTCAAGATATACGGCCGGTAGATGGACGAATTTTCTTTCCTGAACTATCGATGGATTCGCAATGCAGAGACTATTGGTAGCTAGTTCCTCTTACAATAATCACCACACCTGCTTAATAATGAATAACCTTGACTTTTAAGATGTGCAGTTTTAACACCTGAACCGTTTCTTATTGTGTTTTTTTTTTGGGGGGCGGGGGTTATTATTTTTTTCGTCCTCCAACGCGGTGGCGTGCGCCGAGCACGACCCTAGCAGATCCGCCCCCATCAGTGATTTCAGAAAACCACAAAACAGATGATGACATGCTACTAGTTGTCAACCCAAACTTACAAATTCAGATGTGCTCACCAATTTGAAAAAAAAAGTCACCTAGACAAGTCTAAACAGGATGAAACTTCCATTTGATTAACAAGTTGGTCATTGCTCGCGCATGGAAGGCGCGAGCTATAAAGAGATTACTTCCAGAGAGCCACCTGCGATTTTCCAATGTTCCGATCGAGTTGGAGATATTAATATATGTGAGATGTTTTCAGAGACATACATTTGTGGCATACTGCTCGAAATATAAACAATAACATCGCCGAGTGGACCAATAACTAGAATAGGATTTCATGTTACTCCTTTATTTATAACGATAGCATATAATGACTGAATACATGTTGATTTAAGCCAAGGCTTGATGGCAGGTTGGTGGGCTGTACCTCAACATTGTCTATAGGCTCAGAAGATGGCGGCCAAGACTCTTTCGAATATAGGCAACTCATCAAAACGGAACCAAGCATAACTTTGACTTTGATGACAAGATGTATCTCTGCAGCTCTCGACAGTAGAGGTCAAACCGCAGAGGTGTGAGTGCGCTAGACGTAAGTTAGATGCTGGAGGGTGGGTTTCTTAGATACGGGTGCTTCAGTTGTAGTGATATGGACGAGGTTTAAGGTAAGCCAGTTCCATTCGGGTTTATTGTACATCAGCCCTCGTGCGCGAGTCACATTGGTGTGTTTAACACCAAGTGGTCTATGTCGTGTTTTTTTAGATGTTCCTACAAAAACAAAATGTGGTGCATCATGAATGATGGGGTGATGGCAACTAACAAACAACACCCATATAGGTTGAACCCCTTGAAAAAGCCAAATATTGTAAAGAAGACGGAGACTTATGTTACGAACAATTATAATTGAACACAGCCACAGCGATTGTCGATCACCGTGTGTATGGTACCAAACCTATGAGTCATATCGCGTGTACCAAGATTTTAGGGCTACAAATCGTAAATTCAAAGACGATTCGTATCCAATACCAAGAATTGATGATTTGTTATTGATAAGATGGACATGCCAAAATTTGTTGATTATTAAGTGGATGCTGGTCAGGTGTGTCCAGATTTACGACAGAAAGAGCAAAAGAAATTTGCAGCCGTTTGTAACCACCAGATGGATTGTACGTACAGGTGGATGCACTTTGGCTTGAAAAATGATCCCGCTACATTCAAAAGATTGGTAACAAGGTAATTGCTGAGGTACGATGGTTGTGAAAGATATATTAATGATTTGGTATTGTACCTGAGACATGGGAAGGACCACATAAACAAAATGGCCAAGTGTTGAACAATGTCCAAAGCCAATCTGACTGTCAATTTAGCAAAGGAGTGAATTTTTTGTGCCACAGTCACATATCTAGACCACATTGTGGGCCAAGGGCCGGTATTACCCATCCAAGCCAAAGGAAGCGGTGCGATAGACAAGTTGCCATCACCTACCCCAGCAAAGAACTGATGAGATTCTGGTATGGCCGGAGATTATAGGACTACCGGTCCTAAATTTTTTTCTGTTTTTGGCACATCCCAATGACCCATCCTGCTCAAGACGAATTCCAAATTTGGTTTGGGTCTGATGCATGCCAGAAGCCATTTGGACTACAATTAAGGCCAATACTTATGAGCTCCACCAGTTCTGACATAACCTTGATTTAGACTCAGTTCAAGTTAATTGTAGATGCTAGTGATGTGGGATGTGGTGGTGCAAGGCCTCTCACAAGAACAGAGGGTGAAGACAAGGTTGAGCATCCAATTTGCTACTTTCAGGAATTCAATAGCCTCAGCAAAATACGCAACCATTGAAGAGGAGTGTTTAGCGTTGCCGTAGCCTAACAACCCGCCTTACACACTTTGAGGTGTACTTGAGCTCACCCAAACCCAATACTCGATACCCATATTATTCACCTACTAATCGACTAGTGTGGTAGAACTTCCTCAAAGACATTTTCAAAGTGTCGCAGTCAAAGAACAATAGGAGCACAGTGACTTATCTTTTCCATTCTAAGAACTGTACCGAGTTCCTTTGATTACCTAGAGGAAGCAAGATTGCAACAATCTGTTGATGAACCTTGACTTTGTGTATTGCGATGTCAAAACACTTCGAGAACAGATGTGGACTTCTTCCTTTAAACATGTTTCATCAATCACGAAACTGAAAAATTGCGAAATGTTCGTCTTTGTCTCGCATGTTTTGTTGCATCATGGGGAAAATTTGCTAAGGACAATTCTTTTGCAAGTCATTCTTCTTTTTGCCAGTTGACAGGAGATTTCATCGAGTGTAGGCCTCTCAAACAGAAAGGTGGCGAACCTTTCATACATTTGATTTTTTAATCTTTCTATGGTTTGGTAAAGTTAACCCGAATCGTCCAGAGCTGCCCAAATTTGGTGCCTTTGGAAAACAACAAAGATTAACATTAACATTCCAGCAGGACTTTCGTCTGTATCAGTGGAATCACCTTTAATAGACAGGGCTCAATCGCGATGGAAAACTGCCATTTTGTGGGGTCAACTTTTCTCACGGTTTTATGGTCCCTGAACCCACATACTCTTTCAAATAAGCTTGGGGGACACCGATTTTTGCCTCAAATCCAAGATGGCGCCCAAATTCAAAATGGCCGCCAAAATTACCCATTAGTAGATAGAAGTATGTGGAACATTTTTCATTTCCAGGTTTTTCCTTCACAGTGGTTTCTGCCACCCTTAAGCTATATACTTCGATTTCAGCTGAAGCACCGCCCATGATGTGGTTCGCAAATCAAGATGGCTGCCCAAATTCCAAAATTGGGGTCAAATTACTCAATTAGAACTATACGCCCTCTTAGATTTCCCTTTTAAAACCTTTTTCTTGCTGGATCTGTGATTCAAACCTCTATTCTGGTGTGTTCCAGCCTTACGGGCCACCTAAAGATGGCCACCAAAATGGCCACCAAAATTACCTTAATTAGGGGTAAGTGTGCTGGAACGCTTTTCCATTGCAAGATTTTTCAGTAGTGCCCCTCATTTAAACTATATCCTTCAAATTTCAGCAGGAAACACCACCCATACTTTGGTCTCACATCCAAGATGGCGGCCTCAATAAAAAAATGGCCGCCAAAAGCTGCTTGAGGGTTTACATTGAAGTCACTTAAGTGTTCTCCTATACCTATAACCTTCAAATAGCGTGAAACGACAACCCATTATATTGTCTCAAATCCAAGATGGCGGCCAAAATCAAAATGGGACGCCAAAAGCTACTTTAACTAGATATCTAGTATGTTGAGGTTATCACTTGAAGGTCACGTAGTGGTTCTCCTATACTTAAAAAATTCAAAATTGCTGAAACGACACCCATATATGGTCTCAAATCCAAGATGGCGCCCAAAAGCCAAAATGGCCGGCCAAACGCTACCTTAATTAGATATCTAGTGTGTTGAGTTATCACGTGAAGGTCACGTAAGTGGTTCTCCTGTACATAACTTCAAGTTCCGCTGAAAACGGCCCATTATATGGTCTCGATCCAAAATGGCCTAAATTAAATTGGCCGCCAATTACCCTAATTGATATAAGAGTAAGGTGAGTTTTCCAGTTTTGCAGTTGCTTTGTCATTCTAATACCTACAGCATTTACAGTTAGAACAAGACCCACAAACATGGATTGAAACTAATGGTTGTCACTATCCAAAAGGCTGAAAAATGTCCTCAAATTGAATTCCTCCAGATTCTATTTGCGCAAAGGAAATTTTGTTGTAACATGGGGGTTAGCTTGGTTCAGAATCAGATTTTGTATTAAAGTTACTAATTATGCTATTTTGTCCATACTAATATGTCAAGGTAATTTCATGGTGTTCAGAACGTCCAACGGGATAACAAAAATGGACAACACACAACATTCAAGCCCATATAAAGTCTATGCACTGATATTGCAATCAGTGTCGTATGTGCATCATTGGCAGTTGAATAGACTTCTTTAATACTAGCAGAAGATGTATACCACTGTCTAAAATAGAATGTTTGAAACCATGCCTCTATCATACCCATCTGTTCTCGCGTCCATTCCTGCTTTCTTTTACCTTCCATTCTCCTTTGGAATATGTTTTTCTAGGTTCTTCTCTTCTACTGCTATGGCCGAAGTATTTCAGCTTGATCCGAACGGGGATCCAATTCCGGGTTGTTCATAGTCATCCTGGGGTATCAATTTGCTCAAATTTATTGGGCTTAGTTCAGCCTGAGCTTCTCAACATTCTTCTCTGGGACCATATGCAAAAACAGGCAATCTTCTTGCGGTCCGCCTTCCCAACTGCCTATGTCTCAATATAACGGTACATATACTCCGGACCCTAAAAAAATCCGAACGATATAAAATTAACTGTATTGAAAAAAGGTAGTAGTATGTAGGTGAATTATAATAATAAAGGCCAGGAGCGTTGTTCGCGTAAGTGTTTGCTATTGACCTGTGTCCGTAAGGCATTGATAACGAAGCATGATTTGGAGTTTGAGAGATTTATCAGCTGGCTTGGCGCGTGCCATTTTGAAAAGACAAGTTTTTTGAGCACGTTGATGGCAATTTCAACATCGTTCGGATGTTTAGGCGGGAGTTAATATTACAATTGGAAAAGACTAGGGTTATGTCATGATTCAATCTTTGTCATTTTCTTGTAAGTATATGACTGTAATTAATTATTAATTAAAAAAAAAAAAAAAAAAAAAAAAAAAAAAAGCATTTCAGTAGTTTATTCTGATAATATAAAGGTGACCTCAGTTTGATGCAGATATAGAATTCGAGGGATGCATTTGATCGAGCGAAAGTGGAAGGAGGGGAGAGTAGTAACGTAAGGCGATTTGCTACGAGTGTAGCGGTAAATATAGGCCACCCCGTTTTGGTGGACAAAACCGGGATCTAAAACTTAGGTTTTACAAAGACGGAACAACAAAACCACAAAAAAAAGCACTACAATCAAGACCGGAATCGCCTACACCCTAATCAAAACGAACCTAATCCTTACACCGCCTCCTTCCACATATATTAAATGAACCTTGAACGGATTTCTTGGTAAGTATGGACCAAAAATACATTATAATTCGTACTTAATACAAACAACGCCTATGGACGTTCGTTCGTTCGTGCAAGTACAAAATCCACCAGTGGAAGATCCGTCTTTACCAGCTGATAGTTTCATCAACCGGGTTGATCAGGCCTGAATTCCTCTTGGGGACTTGTAAACCTCACAGTCATTCAACGATGTGGCCAATGGCCTGCGACTCTCCACAATCGCAGTTGGTGATGGTTCTACTCCGGTCTTGTGACCAGTGAAGAAGTTCCCTGTACGGACCAACGCCCAGCTCTGAGTCTGTGAGGTTTGACCCATGATTTCCTACAAAGGTCACAGCCTTGGGGCTGACTAAGATGGCTGTCCACAACTGCTTAGGTTTCAAGTAGAGATGACCATTGATCAAACCATCTGTAATTGATCCAAGATGTCGATAGGGATACTGTGACTGCCTAGTGTCAGGATTGGGTAGCACAAGTGATTCTTTGGAATTCTCTGATCACAAAGGTGTTGGTGGTGGGATTAGACTACCAGTTCATAACCTTTCTGGGCGAGCTTGATCTCTGAAGGTTCCTCCTAAAGTTTAGGGGAGCTATGCCAGACAGGATTGGAAGATATTCTACTGGCGTCGCCAAAAGGCAACACTAACAAGTCCTCATTGATCATTCAGAAAGACACAATCTTGTGTGAATGTCTGTGACTCCATACTGGTGCAGCGTAGTCAGCGTGGAGTATGCCAAGGCAACAGTGATGTATGTAAGGTGGTCAAGGATATGCACCCCACCCGCCCCCGCGAGCCCCGAGGAGGCCCGACACGAGACCGCGTCCCGGCGCGACCGCCCCGCGTGCCGACTGAAAGTAAGGCTGCGGTCCATTTGATGGACGCAAGGCCACTTCGGTGTGGGTCATTTGACAGTTTTTCTCCATCTATAGAGTGATGTTTAGTTCTCTTTTTGCGCATCGATCGCCAGGTACCAGTAAACTGGGAAAACTTCCAAATACTCTATATCAGCGTTTCAGTTGAATTTGTGTAAAGTATAGGTTAGGGTGATGTTAGAACCACTAAAATGACCCAAGTGGTAAATTAACATACTATATATCTAATTAGGTAATTCTTTGGCGGACAATTTGGTTTGGGCCGCCATCTTGATTTGAGACCAAAGTTATGGGCGGTGTTTCAGCGAATTTGAAGGATATAAGTTTAGGACGAGGGCACTACTGAAAATCCAGGTTCAAAAACACACATTAAATGAACCTTCAAAATTCAGCTGAGAGCAAGGGGTTGGGCTAGAGGAACGGGCTTCAACACATTATTGAAGAGAATCAGTGGTGTACATTTCTGCCAGGATTTAAGAAGTCTATTCATCTCCCCCCAGTGATTCACAGTTGGACACTGATTGCAATATCAGTTGCATAAAACTTTGATATGGGCTTGAATGTGTGTGTTGTCCATTTCGTATCCCGTGGGACGTTCTAAAACACACATGAAATAACCTTGGACATTATTTCTTTAGTATGTTTATGGACAATTAGCATAAGTAGTACTTTAATACAAAATCTGCTACTGGGGTAACAAGTAAAACCCCATGTTACACAAAAAAGGTGACTTTTGCGCAAATAGAATCTGGAGGAATTCAATTGCAGGAAATTTGACACATTGGGATTATTAGGACAACCATATAATGTTTATATGTTCTACGTGGCCGTTTGCGCTCATCCTTCTACTCTGTATAACATTTTGGAACTTTGAATTGTTGTGTTGTCCATTTTGTTATCCTGTTGGACTTTCTAAACACACATGAAATTACCTTGACATAGTAAGGTATGGCAAAATGAGCATTAATTAGTACTTAAAGACAAAAAATCGATCTCTGATACCAAGTAAACCCCCATGTTACACAAAGTTACTTTTTGCTGCAAATCGAATCTGGGGATCAATTGATGACATTTTGACAGCCATTTTGGATTAGTGAAACATTAGTTTCAAGATTCAATGTTGTGTGGATCTCAAGCTATGTAAAGGATTAGGTTCAGAGACAAAGCAACTGCAAAAATGGAAACTTCAAAATATCTTATATCAAATTAGGGTCATTTTGGCAGTCAATTTAGATTTAGCCATCGTCAGATTCGAGAAAATATAATGGGGCTGTCGTTCAGCTGAATGTGAATGTTATAGGCTATAGGAGAACCCACTTAAGTGACTTCAAGTGATAACCTCAACATATTACAGGTATTCAATTAAAGCCTATCAGTCATTTTTTTCCCAATCAAAATGTCCATCCGCCCTGTCTCTAAAAAGTTTTGCTTGGGTTAGGTCATGTATCAAAAAACTTATATACAGTTCGGTGAAAAAAAACAGAAAACTTAAACATTTTTGAACAACTTGTGGAAGATGCCATTTACGGACTGTTTCTAGACTTAAGAAAAAGTCGGAGGACTTTTTTATTAGTATAACACGCATAAAATCATCAATTTCTTGACAAATACGACATGGTTGTTACGCTTAGCCACTGCCAGGGGTCTTACTATAACTATTTCCAATACAAAAGTGCAAAAAAATGACTCGATGAAAAATGGGGGGGGGGGGGGCGATTGTTTAAATTTTGAAAGAATCGTGATAGTGGCTTTAAGTAGCTTTTGGCGGCCATTTTGGATTGTTTTGGCCCGCCATCTTGATTGAGGAAACATACAATGGTGGCGTTTCAGCGATTTGAAGGTATAGGATAAGAGAACCACTTAAGTGGACCTTCAAGTGAATAAAACCTCAACATACTAATATCTAATTAAGGTAGGCTTGGCGGCCATTTTGGATTTTGGCCACCATCTTGGATTTGACACCAAATTATGGGTGGTGTTCCGGTTGATGAAGGATATAAGTTTAGAATGAGGGCCTACTACTGAAAAATCTTGCAATGGAGAGCTCCGGGCACACACTATCCCTAATTAAGGGGTATTTTGGTGAGTAAATGGCGGCCATCTTGGATTTGAGACTAAATCTGGGTGGCCCGTAAGCTAAACACACAGAATATAGGTTGAGAATAACATGTCCTGCAGAAAAGGTTTAAAAGGGAAATCTAAGAGGCAAGTATAGTTCTTATGAGTAATTTTTGGCCCCAATTTTGAT
>JAMKCH010045381.1:0-11743 GCA_023653785.1 Ophioderma brevispina | reverse complement strand
AACGGTTTGCCTTTCCAGAGTCTATCTTTGAAATTTTTCATTCTCTCGCCTGTAAGGGATTGAGCACTTGTTAATTCCAAAGATAGTCACCTGTAAAAACACTGTTATTTATATACTATCTATATTTGTCCTAATTGCATGTGACGGAAAACTCTGTATATAGTGGCATGCTTGTCAGATTGAATACGTATTACCAGCTACCGCTTCAACGTTTCTATTTATTTCAATCCTAACCAACACAAACGTTTTTTTCAGTGAATGAGTAAACACCGCAAACCAAACCATCTTTCGTCTTGTTGGTGCAAAGTCGTAACAAGCATTTGGCGGTATTTAAGCGGTGTTATGTAATATTTATCATGAGCAACTATGGAAGTACATGTAATTCTAATTTAAGTGATGGTTTTGAATTTAAATTAAAACACTATCAGTGTCCACCCGCCCACCTGAAAGAGTCAAAATTTTTGTGGGAATAGCTAAAAGAGGAACAATTGCTGCGTGCTGTGGATTGTGAAGAATTGTACAATCGTGGTCAATATGTTTTTTTGCGGCTTTCCGTCAATTTACCTATAATAACAATATTTGGAAATATAAAACTTTAGATTCTTGCACCAATGAACAGAAGATCTGACGAGTTATTGTTTTCGTGTATAGAAACGAATTTCAAATTTGCTAAATATTTTGTTAATATATTTTTAAAAGAGTGGAGAATCTTTTTGACTCCTCTGTAATGAATCAGGGAAGTGTACTCGTGGACGAGTAACCCGGCATGTCGCGATAGTTATGAATTAACTCTGACGGATTTTCTTTTGGTATCACAGGTGCCAACCCAATTCGCCATTCAAGATTTGCTTTGATTCAAGACTTCTGCCTAGCAAGCCTGATGGAGGTTCGTGGTATTATTCTGTCTGTCAGAGATAAAATTTGGTTTCTTTTTGGGAAATAGTTAGTTGATATTAGAGCCTTGGACAAGGAAGCTGGCTAGATTTTGTTTCGATCTACCAACAAAAGGTCATGTAAATCGATTGCCAAGACAGTCCCTCTTTCTTCGCTCCGTGCAAAATTCAATGTGCCGTTTGCAGTGGAGATATCTATTAAAAATGCTCACAGTTGGCGTTGGATTGAAAGGTTTAACACTATTCCTAATTTAATTTGAAATGAACGATTCAAGAGGCTGTTTATTTTAACCATCATCTAAATTTTTAGAGTATTTTCTCAAGACGCCATTGAGCGAAATGTCTTTCGTACAATGTATCGGAACCGTGTAGCGATGAGGAAGATTGGTACAAAAGAGCGGCAAGCAGTGGCTAACCAGCGCGGGGGGGGGGGGCAGGGGGCATACGCCCCCGGACACTAAAATGGGCGGAGAGACTAAAAAATGGGCGACGAGAAGCAAGGGGGAGAAGGTGAAAAATATGGGTCTACCTGGCGAGCGAAGCGAGACCGGAAAAAAAATGGGAAAAATTCTTGAGTCTTGCCCTCGGAGGCCCACGGTCTGCGTTTACGCGCTGGCGGCAAAGAGCCGACGAGAGAAAGGGGGGGGGGCGAGTGAGTGCGAGAGAGTCGGTTACAAAGCCTTATTTTATAATTTATGAAGAAATCTTATGTACATTCATAAGCCTATGTAGCATTCTAAAGGATATTCAAAACAAAATGAAACTGGTATTTACACTATTTATCATACGAAGTAAATGTGAAATTTTATATTATTACTTTATCTGCGAGAATTGTAATGACCTATATCGAAGATCCACAATGGCATGAAACAAGGAATAATGACAAATTGATTGGTCACTCAAACTGACAAGAACTTTCTCTGTTTCAGTTAGTTTGTTCGTAATTTGATCTTTCGTGTGTGTTCTCCGTCGTTTGCCTTTTAGAAAGAGCGAAATGAAGTATTGGTGTCATCAATCACTAATTAACTCCCAAGCCTCATCCAATTGGACATATACGTGGATACACTACCAGCCGTACAAGATAACGCTAGTGAACATTGGAGATGCACGCCTTTATAAAACAATACCAAATACAACTTTGCGAGTGTTGTTTCACACATGAGACACAAAGCCCGGCTGTGTACGACAGTACTGTGGAGAATTAAAATGACATTATTATTTGAGCTGGAGCTTAGGGGCAAACATTGGTTCAAAGCACGCTAATATTGGGGAAAAAGACGGAAAAGTCCAATGCTATTGCGCGTACCATCAAACTTTTTGAAAACAGATTTTATGTTGACATCTACTCTAGACAAAACTCAAATACACATATATAACACAAAATTGCAGTGTTAGGCATCCTTTGTTTTTGATGGGGGTGCAAAATACATGTATTTTTCCATAGCGTTTACAGAACACGTAGCCCACGTCCACAATGCAAATGTTTGTTTTCAGCACATTATAAATCCGTATGTCATATACATTGGTAACTCTACAGCACAACATTATACTTCTATGCATAATGAAATGCATAAGAATGTATCGCAAATGACATTAAAGTGACGTTGTATTTATCTCTCGTTTCATTTAACATTCAATATAAACTTTAAAACTGAAACGCACACTCCGTAGGATAAAGATAAGATATGTTATTTCACTGCTTAAAACAAATAATACAAAATAATAGAGCAAAATACTGCTTTACTCTTGTTTCTAGCGAAAGCAGTTCTGTCCCTAAACCTACCTTGATTTATAGAGTAATGTCGCGACTCTAGGCTGTTTTTCAGTGAAACCTGTACCCGATATCGGCCTAGTCTGCCCACAAAGTTGTGTTGGCTGCAAGTGACAACCGGCCAATCTTTAGATTAATGATGTGCGAGGCCCAGGAAATTGCCTAGCATGTGATCCAGGTAAAAGGTTTAGTGCATGTATAAGGGGGGGGGGGGCCACGAGGAGCCAGGAGTTTGCTTTTTGAGCTCCATGTTTTAAAGCCAAATGAACGCATATTTGGTGAGTTGGGGAAAAATCGGCCATGGCGTTTTTATACTATTAGCATAATTGAATTTTGGTGCGCCATTCTAAAGTGTTTTGCCCATGAACTCGTAATGGTGGAACTTTTTGTTTAATTTTATTTCCGCCAATTTAATTCTGGGAGGAGGACACTGCCTTCAAGGCGATATATGCGAAAAACTAATTCACAAAAAAAATTAAAGCCCGAACAGAATTTGGCTTATAGACTATAGAGGTTATTCCCTTTTAATCGATCGGCGATTAAGCGTGACTCAAACACCATGCTTTTACGGGTACACAAAGAGAAGTAGTGTCGACGGTTAACCATGCCACCGCTGAACGACCGTACAATTTTCATTTTAGGCTGGAGAATATCTGACAAGTCAAACTATTCGGCCACAGATTTTTACACTTCTGCCATTTATATTTAAAAAGAAAGAAAATGATGACGGAAGCTTTGGTGGTACCTGTAGGAAACAATTATTCATTGTCAGGAAAAAATAAGTGAGCGGTTTACAAGCAAAAACAAACTGCTAGTGATTAGGCCTATGCGTAAACTTGGGAGTCCTTCTCCCTGTAGCAAAGGATGAAAAAATACGTCTCCGTACTCGGGAAATTGCCCGGGAAAGGCGTTAGCAATGTAATAGGTCGGAAATATTTAAGTAACGCCTTTGAGCTCCTTGGGTAAACAACAGCGATAATATTTAAAAAATGCCCCACTCAAAATAAACATCGGATGAAATTCGCGGTGGAAGTGCAACCCGCGTACCGGCAGCCTGTTAAAACAGTGCAGTGGAGTGGGGTCTAGGGCAGGCTGGCCGACGACGAAACGAGCCCCTGGAAAACACCATGCAATCACCGGTTGTGGCGATACGATGTACGCGACACGCCCGTGGCAGGACACTGTTTTACACGGCACATTCCCATCAACAACTTATGCAAAGTATTCCTATTCCAGGTAAACATGAAAAAATGAATGTTGAACTGAATTACCACCATTTCCCCGTCATGTCGGTTTTGTTTTATTTACACATTCCGGGGGTATATTCTAAGCTCAATATTACTTTATGCCAAATATTATATCGCTTTAAAAAAAGATGATCCGCAAAACAAACGTTTCGATCTGAGCTTAAGGTCAAGTTTTGACAACATTTGTTAATCAAAATTGTTCTTATGAAGATTAGCATATATCATCAGGAGTCAGAAATTTAACATGGAAAATAAACATTAATCTACGATTCCACCCTGTGATGTAACTTTTTAAAACAAGACGGAAAAAGAAAGCCCTCTACGCATAAATCTGGCTATTTCCGGTCGCAGCAGATCGTCAGTTGGATTAATTGAATTTAGTGATACATTGCGGATGACTGACGCGGTTGGTCGGAATTTTAATTTTAACAGGAAAAAATTCAATTCGATGTTATGAAGCTTTATGAATGATTCCGAAAAAACGGGAGTGGAAATAAGAACTGAGTTTGCAGTCAATGGACAGACTAACAAGCACGGTATAAACGTTCAAAAAACCGTAGTGCAAGATGAGGGGAACTAAGGATCGTTGCAGTAATGAAACTAGAAACATACCGTAAATCTCCTGGTTGTGGCAATTGTGAAAGTTGCACATTTAGCGTAAATTTGGGATCGTGTAATGCACAACACACAGCGATAATTATCGAATTCAACTACCTGTACGATAAAGAAGTCCCGTTTTCAAAGGAGCACGCAAACCGTAAACTAATACCCAGGGGGGAGGGGGCGGCCAGGATATCGTCGTTTTTACCGAAAATGATAATCTTATTAAAGGAACGCATATTAGGATCTTCCATTATGTAAGATTGTACTTGTTAAGCTTGATATAAATAACAAAGAAGTTAAATGTGATCCGTTTAAACCAAATTGAGGGTAAAAACTGATAAATGTAATCTAGGGAACTGAAAAGTTAGGCTACCATAAACAAGTTATAATATCACCAGCTTATTTAGGGCATTGCATTATGGGTAAAATGGTTTCGTAAATTGGAATGGTTGTAGTAGGATTTATTTGGGGTGCATGGTGAAGAGGGGTTAGGTGAAGATTTTCGGCTCTCGTGGCTAAATTGTTAATACAAATTGGCCAATAGGCCTATAGGATAAGGAGGGGGAATAGGTGAAATCATTTTAGGATTTTAAGGTTACACAGTGTAATGTAGTTCACAAATGAAATATAATTTTTTTTTAACAACCATTTTTATACGTTTACACGCACTTATTATGTTCTGAAAGTGTCGCTGGGAGGTACTCCCCTGCCACTTCCTCGGTAGCTACGCCACTGATTTTGGAGTAATATTTCAGATTTGGAGGATATTTGGAATTCAGATTGGCCAAGAATGGCCAAGAGAGTTCTCTGTAACTGAAATGATGGCGGGGCTGCCCATCATCCCGAACTTTCCGCCATCATGGGTTTTATTTCATTGCAGTTTCACAACAAATCTTTTATATATTTTGGTAACCAGAGGGAGAATTGTGATTTGCATTAAACATCTTTTGGTTGTTGTAACATTTGTCAATGTTTTAGAAGGGGTGAAGAAAGAAGGAAGAAATTTTAATACCGTTATTATATTGCGAGAATTGTCTTTACACTTCCGATCAAGAATTTTAAAACTCGAAAATATGATTAAAAGACACCAGGTACAGAACGTTTGATATTGGCAAGGGTGTAGAATGGGGCCAAGGATTTACAGATTTTTTAAAGAATGTTGGACCTTTCCCCTAAAAATTGTTTGCAAAATATGGCTCCGTATTTTCAGTGTGAGATAGAGCCTCTTTCAAATACGAGATTTTCCAGAAAAAATGGACAGAGCTTCGCCGTCTGACAGCCCCATTAATTAAACTGTCTGTATAAACTAAGTCCGGGTAGTGTATTTTTTTAAGTACATGGAAAGTCTCAAGACCTAAATTTGATAAGGCTTGAAAACTTCCAAAACAAAACCGCTATAACAAGACTTTTGTTGGTTTATCCCTTGCACCGTTGCAGTTAAAGATAGTAACTAAACTACCTTCAGAAGACATTTAGCATACAGTAAAACTTGGATTGGCGTCAGGAAGGCATCCGGTCAATTATCTGTTTTATCCGGCCACCCCCGTTGACGGGGACAAAACCGGATTAAAACTTTGGTTTAAACTAACTAAACTAAAATGAAATACAGTGAAAATGGGTAAATGAAAATATTCATATGAGTGAACTATCCGAAAGTCGGGAGAACAACGATGTCGGAAACCAGTTTAACAGGCTTTATAAATTGAAAAATCTTTCAAAATCTAGTTCTTTATTCACTGGGAAAAGATAGTCCTCTTCCTTAACTTTATGGTTTCTATTACTTATTTTTTTTTCTAAAGATACTGAAATCGGGAGAGATTTGCTAGCAAAACGGGAGTCTCCCGCAGAAAAACGGGAGAGTTGGCATCTCGGATTACCACCCTCATTAACACACAACAAATTATAGTTCCCTAACAGTGTTTCCAACTGAAGGATATGACCTGCCAAAAAATGGTTCCAGTGCTAAATGCAGTGTTCTCAGGACTTATTTGCCGCACATATCTAGTGCCCTCCAGGACTCTTTGCCTGGGGAGTCCAGTAGATTTTCTTGTCATATCTTCCAGCTGAAAATTGCCTTGCACGGTTTCCACTCTCAGAAATAAACTATAGTTTTATGCCAAGAAACAAACCAACAATATTAGTAAGGAATCATACACTGGGTCGTTTTTCTCTTGTGATAACCTTTAGCACATGGGGTTTTTTTTATGAGAAATCATCTGAAATGCGCTCACATTTTTGAAAAACTGATCCAAAACATTGGCTAAATGACAAAAATTTGAAAAATGGGTATACGTATTTATTGCAGGTAAAATCCTTAGATAGAAATGGGTTATAGCTTGTTCTACCTCCAAAACAAATTGAGGCGCGTTTTTTCTGGAATATTATCTTTGTTTCGGTAATATTTTAACGTACTACAAGACTCTCGCTTCCTGTTTAGTACATCTAAAAAATCCCATAGAAATCCGATGAGAGTTAATGAGATAATTAGGTTTGGGCTCCGGACCAGAACCCCCCCCCCACCCATGCATGGGCAGGGGGAAAAAAAAATAAACTTAACACTTTGAACCCACACTACTATTTTACTTATTTACAATAAATTTCTAACAGATAAAAAAAATCAGCCTTATTTCTTCTAATATGTTCATTTGGATTTGGATTTGCCACAAATAACTAAATTAGTTAAAGTCTTTCATTGTGGCAAGCGCGGTTGCGAAATGGCAAATTTTGTGACAAAAATTAAAATGTCGCTTCCGCCCATCAAAAAAGTTTGAAAAAGCTCTTTTTATTTTCGATATTTTAATTGCAGTATTGTTGTAACTAGGCAAAAAAAGAAAGAAAAAGAAAAAAAAAACAAGTTTGTTTCAAGTAGGCCGCTCGCATTTTGATTTGGAGCCATTTTACCGCTGTTTTTTTTTTTCACTTGATTTACTGAGAAAACTTTGCGTATTTAGACTTAAGTGCCTCAGATAGATAGACAATTTCATCAAAAAATATGTAAATGATCCCAAATCAATAATTCTTTTATAAACTTATAACTTGACAGTAAAATATGTTTGCAATTGTTTGATTGCCATTTTATTGATTTGAGCTAGTCGGGGAAAATCCTTTAAAAAAATAAAGCGCATTTAGATTTTTGGAATATGGAAACAAACTGATTTTTTTGTTGGCCTATGACCCCTTAATATGCGTGTTTTGTGTAAGTTAAAAAATATCTGCTCTCTATAAACTTGGATCAGATGCACATTATACATTAGAAACACAGAAGAGAAGAGATCTAAAAAATTGTGCGACATTGATGTAATTTGCCATAGCCTAGCCATCGCTGATTATTAAAACAAAATTCAACGGGGTTAGAAGAAACACTCTTAAGCCTAAACTGTTTTTTTTGTTGCTTTTACGTTGCTTCGTATAACCGAAAAAGGTCACATTTCTATATCACTTTATAAACAGCATGCCTAGATTATTGTTTTGTCTTAAAATTAATATTTTAATAAATAGGTAATTTTTAGCATTTGAGTAATTATAATGAGTATTCTTTACCATTTATCACTGTGTCAAAAATATGCAAAAAAAAATAATTTGCTCATTTGCGTACTAATTGATAGAATTTTGTCATAATACTTTTGCAACTTGTTCAAAAAATAATTGTGCAAATGGTAAAAGGGTAAATTATAATTATGAATTTAAACTTTCTTACTTTTCTGCACAAAAAATCATTTTTTCTAATTGACACGTGCACTAAAATTAAGATTTTTTGTTACTTAATTTGCGGTCAGTCGTTGAAAGTAAAAGCAAGAATGTAGGCCAATTTTACGTAGATTTTGTTGACGCGCAGCAGTATCATGTTGCCAGATTGTGTTCTTGATTGGGGGGGATTATGTAGCTGGTGTCCCACTCATAGGTCTGCGTACCCTTATTTATCCTACTATGTCCTTTATTGATATTATAGGTGAGTATAACTATAAATTGATTATAATAATACAGAAAGGTAGAAGCGTCCAAAGGGGTTGAATTGTCCCGAGGTGATCCGTCTTTTGATCTTGTGGACCGAATTGGTTTGGCCGAATTGGCTTTGGGTCGATTCGAATACGTTTTTGGGTACTCTTATGAATACAAGTCTCGTGATTGGCTGAGCCGATGAGGGCTTTTTTTATTGAAATGACATCATCGGAATTTACCGGCGTTGATTTGGAAGGTTATTCAGAGATTTTGTACATTTTCTCTAATATGTGCCAATTGAATGAATTGTCTCACACCCATGATAATTCGTTTTTTTATTTTTTATATTATTCGTTGTCCAAAAATCGCATGTTCCTCGTGAATGCACTTAAACAACGCTTTCGTGCTTGTGTAGGGTCACAATTCAAAACAAACCGTTCTGACAAAATGCTTTGCACGCTTTGATCCTGTATGTGCCGTTAAACAGTACCGTAAGCATGTGAAGATTCATCGATCGATACGAAATGACGGCAAGGAATAAAACCTCTATAGGGGTAACATTATTTTTTTTTTTTTACAAAAAAGCTAATGGCACGGAAACAATAGGGTTGCATTTTCAAAATGGGTCACAATGAGGTCTGTTTGTAAGTCAACAATATCCATAGTTTTAATGATGCTGGTCAGTTAAAAAAATGGAAGCCTATCCTGTACTCAAAAGTTTAATTTGCCGACTCACCTACTTCTGGAATATTAAGTTCACATGATTAGTACCCGCCCCGCGCTGAAAATAAAACAATATGACATATTGTTTTGATTGTTCCATACTTATTTTTGGATGCATCACTCTAGAAAAATAAAAATACCCTAAGCATTGCGGCAAAATTGGTCACATACATCCCTAATCTTATTTCTTGTTTCTGTTCTTTTTTATAACGTTTTACTGTTCATCGGTTTGATGCATTTATTTATATTATTCGATACTCCTTATAACCAACGGAGTCATATTTCCTTGATTTTCAATTTCGTTTGATTTCCTTAAATAAATTTTCATTACCTAAATTTGCAGTGGAATGACACGGCCCAATTGATTACATCTAGTATCACTAAATCGACCGCAATAGGCCAGCGGATATCGTGTCTACACCATAAGCTTTAAAATCGTTCAGTCGAACGATCTTGACATATTATGTTGTAATATCACATATCGCGCAGTACGTTTAGCTTAAAACGTGTGAGAAGAAATGATTTATTTAGTATAAGACAATCAGTCAGTCATCCTGTCAGTCTGTTTGTCAGCCAGTTAGTTAGTTGGTTAGTTAGTTAGTTAGCTATTTAGTTAGTTAGTTAGTTAGTTAGTTGGTAGTAATATAAATAATGATACAATTTTGAAAGGGGTCATTTCACAATGTCTGTTTTGTGTTTCGTTTTCAGATGTCATTGTTGTTTTGAAGCTTTACCTTGACATATGCAATGCACACCTTTGTTACAGGCCTTTGTCATTCCCAAACATTTGAATGAAAGAATTATAATGGCGTTCATATGTTTAATCGCCTGACATCAGTGATACCTTTTACAAGAAAATCGCTTCTTAACATGTTGTTACATTTAGCGGTGAAAACGCAAAGATGAACATAGCTGCAAAATCTTGTCTTGTACAAGGAAAGGAGAGATATATAAGCAGAAATAAATAAATACACATATACACAAATACACACATACACATACACACACACTTGCATACATACACACGTACACACATACATACATACATACATACATACATACATACATACATACATACATACATACATACATACATACATACATACATACATAAATTAATCAGTATAGTACATTAGGTCTGGAAAACAGGACTATGTTCTTTGTGAATATGTGTCATTTTTTTACAATAAAATCGTGAGCATGTTTTTCCCCAACCCCCCCCCCCCCCCAAAAAAAAAAAAAATTTTTTTTTTTTTTTTTTTTTAAATTATGTTATATCACAAGAAGCAGCACGTTATACCTACTTTTTATTTTAATTTTCAATAAAGAATGTCTTGAAGGTGATTTTCAATGGCAACTTTGTTGATATCAGGATAGCCGAAACTGGCCTAACAGGTTTTTCAACTGTCTCAGATAATTAGCCATAACTCCTGAACCAGACCCCCAAATTACACCAACTAAAAATCTCATGAGAGCGGGAACACTTCTAAAAAGAATCAGTAAAACTCCAGTTGAGATGAACTGAAATTGTTGGCCAAAAAATTAATCTTTGATTGTATATTTTTTTTGGGACAGTCTGTACATACATAAATAAAGCAGTATAGTACATTAGGTCTGGAAAACAGGACTATGTTCTTTGTGAATATGTGTCATTTTTTTACAATAAAATCGTGAGCATGTTTTTCCCCAACCCCCCCCCCCCCAAAAAAAATACAAACGTCTTAGAAAACAGAAAAAGTGCTTTATGAAAAAAAAAACGTTATGAGGGAGGGTTTCATATAGAGTACCTCACAGTATGCGTTTCATATTTCACCTTGATCGCATAATTTACTAGACTAGTATAACACATAGCTGATATTTTGATGGCCGAGAAATGAAATATTAATTATCTCCATTGGAAATCGAACACAGGGTCCACAGCTTACATGTGTTGCCAATTACTATAACACCTCGATGGCTTAGCCAAGGCGTCCACGCTTCGAATATTCGAAAACAAATTCGTAACTTGATATTCGCTATACTTGGTTAAGAAAGTCTTAAAACTGCGGGTGTTTATTGGCGTTGTTTAACTCTCGTCCGAGAGGGAGGGGAGGAGGGGTGGGGGTTACCAGCCCCTTACTGAAAATAAACAAACACACACACACACACACACACACACACACACACCCGTAACTTCCGACCATGACGGGGCACCCTTGAAGGTGGTACCTCCATTTTGTCGCTAAAATGACTACAGAGGATAAACTTACAATTACATAAAAGCCTTAGATCATATTCATTTGCGTTTTTGTGAGACAGAGAATCATCCGTTGGGGGGGGGGGGGTGGCAACCCCATTCTTGGTCGGACGACGGTTAACCCAATGTACATGAGAAATGTTTAGAAACACTTGGATGCTTGTTTATTTTTTATTGTAGGCCAACAAATACACACTTTAAAATGCAGAGTTCCCAAACATTCGAGAACGCTATTGTTAGCCCAGCCCAGCGCGCGGTAAGAGGTTATTGACAGCCGTAATTAGTTTGCTCATCCGGCCTTCAGATATTTACTCAACTGAAGTTTTGCAAT
>JAMKCH010045380.1:0-35178 GCA_023653785.1 Ophioderma brevispina | reverse complement strand
TGGACAGCATTGGGGGGCAGCAGATGGTATCTTCAGGGTTGCCCTCTGGGTGGAGGTGGGAAAGCACTTCTCCAGTGGTAATCAACTGTGACCAAGCATTCAAAAAGGCACCCTAAACACATATTTTTGAATTGAATTTACACCCCTAAGCAAGTATCAGTAGTGCAGTTAGGTATTCTAAACAAGTACTTGCTGGAATTTGAACCTCTAACAAGTATCAGTAGCGCAATTCGCTACCCTAACACATGCTTGTCTTCTTGTACCTTAAGTCCAGTAATGATGCAATTATTACTCCCTACATAAGGGAAAAACACACAACCATCTCCCCTCAACCTTAATAGCAATATGCCTACCGTCAGTGTAATTTTAATCACACTACTATGACTACAGACTAAACATGTGTTAATTGCAAGTAGCCAGGATTCCCACCATCCCCGGGGGTGTGGATCTAGGGACCAATCCAAACCACAACAGCAAGGGGTCCATGGGGCCACTTAAGGCCACCGGTGGGGGCCAGAGCAAAGGACCAGTGGGGTTTGTCCCATGAAAAATGGGCTTTTTCACATTTGAACTTATTTCAATGCTTCTCACCTTTTTTTACCCCGGATGTGTGCGCAATCCCTACGCGCTCACCTGGCTACACGCATGGGTGTGGCATGGTGTAAATCAGACAAATCTTGGGAAAGTTAGTTTTTTTGGTGTCAAAACCATCACTCTTGACATCATTTGTATTTATTGTTTTGTTTTTCATAATAATAGACTTTCAAACAGTGTGGCCAGTGATTACACAGTCACTGATGAAGATGTGCTTTGTGGGGGGGGGAAGGGGGGGGGGGTACCTTAGTATCGACTACGGTGAGCAGGCAGTAACCCTGGATGACAACAATGCTGATGCACATAAATGGTTTGCATTATTAACTGGTATAACTGTTATAATGTCCCTATGCAGAGAAAATCCCAAACTCAGCTACGTCTACAAGTATGATAACATACACGCACCCATAGCTCACAACTGGTTCGCTTATTGCAGTGGTTTATATGAGCCTATCAGAGAAAATCAAACTCAGCTACGTCTACAAGGTATGATAACATACTGACAGTACGGTCAAGGTGATACTCATATAAATGGTTTGCATTATTAACTGGTAGTAAGCTGTTATATGAGCCTAATGCAGAGAAAATCAAACTCAGCTACGTCTACAAGGTATGATAACATACTGACAGTACGGTCAAGGTGATACTCTATAAATGGTTTGCATTATTAACTGGTAGTAAGCTGTTATATGAGCCTAATGCAGAGAAAATCAAACTCAGCTTTTTCTACAAGGTATGATAACATACTGACAGTACGTCAAGGTGATACTCATATTAAATGGTTTGCATTATTAACTGGTAGTAAGCTGTTATATGAGCCTAATGCAGAGAAAATCAAACTCAGCTTTTTCTACAAGGTATGATAACATACTGACAGTACGGTCAAGGTGATACTCATATAAATGGTTTGCATTATTAACTGGTAGTAAGCTGTTATATGAGCCTAATGCAGAGAAAATCAAACTCAGCTTTTTCTACAAGGTATGATAACATACTGACAGTACGGTCAAGGTGATACTCATATAAATGGTTTGCATTATTAACTGGTAGTAAGCTGTTATATGAGCCTAATGCAGAGAAAATCAAACTCAGCTTTTTCTACAAGGTATGATAACATACTGACAGTACGGTCAAGGTGATACTCATATAAATGGTTTGCATTATTAACTGGTAGTAAGCTGTTATATGAGCTAATGCAGAGAAAATCAAACTCAGCTATGTCTATAAGGTATGATAAGCATGTCTTCTATAAGGTATGATAACATACTGCACACACACATATACTGTCAAGGTGATGCTCACAAATGGTTTGCATTATTACAATCTCTTATATGAGGACAATTCAGAGAAATCCAACTCATATGAAACAATACAACCGTACATGTCAAGGTGGCCGTTAGAATTGCGGATAAGACAGGATGTCGATGTCGAGAAGACGTCTAATAATAACATGCCGAGATTATGAAGTGGTTCCTACAATTTACTTTACAAGAAATCTCTGAATACCTAAATGAACATCGGAATTCATGAATGCTATCTACCTAATGAAATTATATTATCAACAAAACAAGTGTATTAGTAATGAACCCATAGGAAATGTTTTAAAAAGCACTGCATTAGGGTTTTTATTCATGTGTTTGTTTTGTTTCAGGTTTGTTTTTACTTAACCACAAAACTGTGCTATGCAGGTTTTTTTTTTAAATCAGAATTTTTTATTTTTTGATATATTAATAAATACAAACATATTTTTCTTTCATTTTTCTGACATTTAAAAAGTAAAAAAATGTTCCACTCGCATAATGCTACATGGTATATAACTTCAACTTCATATGGCCAATGTGTGGGGGTTTCTTGGGACCAAATATATGTAAAACTGTATACAATGTGGTGTTTGTAATGTGATCAAACTAAAGGATTGTTTATAGCTGACTGTTGATTTTAAAAGTAGCCCATTTTACAGTCCACTTCTGTAGTATTGACCATCTAAGTAACATTAAAATGACCATATGGATCTACGTCAAAATGCCACAAAGTTGTCGCAAAATAAAGCCCAGAGGGTGGTATGTAAACTGAAATTGAAAATGAATTTTGATTTTGCTTGACAACTGACTCATGTTGCTTGATTGCATCTCATTATATATTTTGTGCAATATCTGTGCACTTCAATTATGTTACTAGTTCCAGATAGACTGGAGGAAGTCCCCACCATAGCAGTGATGCATCTTGATGCTCAGACCCTGAGGCTTAACCACAGATCTAGTTGTTGTGTTGCCTCCCTAAGGCAGGAAGAAAGACACATAGGGATACTTTGTCCACTGTAGTCTGTTGATGTGTTGTGAATAAAGGGTTAACATTTGACTTTAATATCATCATACTTTGATGATTTAACACCAAACTTGGGTCACAGGTTGCAACATGGCATCCCCATTTTTGATGAGTCAAAGGTCAAATGCAGGTCAAAGTCACATGCCAAGTCAAAGGTCACATGCAAAGGTCAAAGGTCACATGCAAGGTTCAAGGTCTGTGAGGTCAAATTATAAATAGGCTGAAAATACATGTAAAATTGGACCTCATTTGAAAAGTTGAAGTTCAATTGGAACCAAACTTGAATCATAGATGCAACAGGGGATCCCTCAAATTGTTGATGAGGTAAAGGTCACATACCAAGGTCAAAGGATGTGAGGTCAAGTTGTAAAGAAAATGTTCAAATGACCTCATGAAAAGGTTGAAGTTCAATTGGAACCAAAATTGGTTTATGGGGTTTACATGCAAACCATTCATTTGTTGCTGAGGCCAAAGGTACATATCAAGGTCAAACGTTCATGTTAGGCCTATCATTCACTAACGCGACGGGCAGGCGACACAAGCGTCCAAGGACCGATGTATTTTTTTTTGGTCTTTTAGCCCCTGCCAGCTTTAGCCAGATAAGAGAGAAAGGGGGATAAGGGTGAAGAGTGTTTTGTTTACTTTCGTCAAGGTAAATGTAATAAAACATGTTTTAGAATGTTGCTGAGAAGCACTAAGCATTTTTAACTTCAGAATTAATCATTTTATTCCCACAGGATCATATGGGAAGCTATTGAACTCAGACCAGATAACCATCCTCTACAACTTCTAGTGGGCATATACATTTGAGTATGCTATACAGTGTTTTTTATTGGCATATTTTCATCTACTTTAAAGAGTAGAGTGCTCTACTCTGATCTTTTCACAAGACAAGGCTTTTATATCTGGCATTTTTCCATTCCAATATGTCATGAAAATGAAAGGCGCTCAACATTATTCCCGTAACCCCAGTGAAATTTTAAGCAAAGAGAATGGTGTCCTTTAGATGGTGTGAACAAAGTCCCGCAAATTGGTCCACACACTATAACCAACACAAATTATATGCTATGGGTCTTGTGATACACATTTGGCTCTCAATGTGCAAACCACTAGAGCATTCAGATCACATTTGGAATTGAGTTTTTTGTTGACATGCCTCAATGCAAAGTAGAAACATTTATTTTGAAATTACTCCATATAATTTTATGACACTTTATTAAGTTCCTTTATGCGGTTCTTCCTTTATAGTGTCTAGGAGATAAGATTTTGATGACGTCGTTTGGTTACATTTTCTTTTGAGCAATCATCCAGAGCTTTAAAGCAACTGGCAGCACAACTTGATTTAGCTTGATTTCATTACTAAGGTCCTCAAAAAACTATTTCTTACAAACATACAGCCTAGCCATATTGAATAAGTATTAAAGGCGCATTTCGTGATCCTAGCATCTTCATTTTATATTTGATTCACTAGAAAAGGTTATTTTCAAATAACATTAAAATCAGTTAATTCTCATGGAGCATTTTGAGTTTTGGAGTGATTGTTAATAAGCCTAAATAATTTATAATAGACAGTGTTTGGATCATGCTGTCCGTTTACTGACAGAAAATACAAAACATCACTTATGAATTTCTTCTGGAGTAGACTGAATAACACATGGCTAGGCACACTACTTAAAACCAAAGGTCGAAATGTGCATTCTTTTAGGTAAGTGGGGGGGGCAAGGCTGGTGGCGCACAAATGCCCCTTAAAAAGATACAGCAGATTTGGTTTGTACTACATGAAGAAGCTCAAGTATATATTGGAGTAAATGATATTCAATGCTCCTTTATATTTTTCATTGTGTATAACTTGCCAAGGACCTCAACGCAAGGGAAGAACAGGTATGGGCTTAGGCCATCAGCTTCTTTACAGCTTGTCTGCCCAAAAAGAGGGGGAATGTCTCCACAAGCTAACAGTGGGAGGTACCTCTACAGGTGTAATAGCTCCACATGGGGTCAATGGAGAATCTGAAAACTAGCAATGATTAACTAGCAATGCGAAAGAGTCCTAATTATAGAAGAATTCAATCCATTTTGTACTATAAATGAGCCAACATTAAAAGTGTCAGAGCTTTATATCCAAAAATAATCATGCTGAGGAATATAGTAAAAAATGAAAGATTTGAGCCAGTTCAGATATCATTTTTTGTTCAAAAATATACCACACATTTTGATTTTTGTTCATCTGTAAATGGGTTGATATTTGTGAATGATTATCTGCATGGTTTCATGGCTTTGTCCCCTGTTATGAAGTTAAAAGGCCAATCAGATCATCCCATAACCATGACAAGATATAACATATGCTATATTTTAGGTTGAGGGTTCATATATTTCAGCCCTAACACACATTTGTTAAAGGTAGGTGACCTAATGGACACCCCCCCCCCTTCATCTCATCAAAATTGAGATTTCGGTATCAGAACTCACATTTTTCTCATATCCATAATATACTTTTAGGGCTGAGAAATGTTCCTTTAGTTGATATGAACAGAAATGTTCCCAAATATTGTCAGCTGCACTATGACCTTACACACTGTTCTAAGAGCCTTTGTGATACACATCTTTGTTTGATATCCAAACTGCTGGAGCAATTTGACTCAAAATTTGGAATCTGGTATTGTTTGTTGCTATACTGTCCATGCAAAGTAGAATACATGACAGGGGCGGCGCCAGGGGGGTGGCAGGGAGGGGCGGCCGCCCCCCCTGAGAGTTTCAAAATTTAGGAAAAACAGGGGTTTTATGCAATAAATTGCATAAAAATTAGGTTTTTTTTAACCAAAATGAGTTCATTTGGTACTGTTTCGCCCCCCCAATGATGTTTTGCCCCTCCCATGATTTTACCCTGATACATGATATGAAAAACTAGGATCACCTACCTTTAATACTGCCTGTTAAATGATGTTAAAACTGAAGTGGTTGAGTAAGTGTGTAGGGAATAGTCTGGATGATGTTGCTCATTGTGGTCAGGGGCACAGATAGGTTGGATACAATACTGCTAATCATCAACAAATGTGTACAATTTGAATGCCTGAACCTCCTTGTAAAAACAAATGAGCTATTATACTCCCCTTATGGAAGACTACATATATCTTTAACAGAGTGAATGTGTATTTAAAATAAAGTTACCCTATGAGCTATTCCACTTGGAATCCATACTCCCTCTGTGGAAGATTTTATCTTAAAGGGGGATGGCCCGATTTAAGGATATGAAGTTTTCATCTTGATAGATTGGCCTTCACTCCAAAACCCCAAAGTTTCGCGCCGATATTTCAATCCGTTTTGATACGAGAGCTAAAAACGTGATTTTGTCAGCCCCATAGAGTACTGTGTAGAATATTGGTCGACCAAAATAGGGCACATTTTCGCTCATAACATCCAAACCAAACATCCTTTGGCTCTAAGATTTCACAGGATAAATGAGAAAAATAGCAGCTTTCTTCTGATACCAAAATGTTGACCACTTCCGGTAAAATCTGGGGCTTCTGGGGACGAGGCTATTAGCGATCGGGCCATGGACCTTTAATGTTCTACAAGGCATTGTGTGGATTAGAAATGCACTAGCTAGCCCAATGGGGTGTTCCACAGAGGGGTGTGAATCTCAAATGTATGTACCCAGTGGGTTTTTCTGTTTGAAATCTATATTCCCTCCTTGCAGAAATCTTTACCTTAATCGTCCAGAGGGGGTGTGGATTTGAAGTGGAATAGCCCAATATCATCTGAAGCAACTTTTTTTAGACTGACTTGAAGCATGTGCATGGTAGTGTGTTATGACTCACAAAAATTCCTTCTAACACAAGTCTCTGTGTTGTGCCCTCAATTGGGGAATTAACAGGTGCTTGAAAATTCAAATATCAATACCGTGTAACTGTTGTCTGGAAAAGTATTATTTTATTTCAATTAGGCAATACATGTATTGATATTACCTTATACTTGAAATCAGCCTGTGTCTACATGTCATCACAAAGTCATAATTTGGAGCATGTCTGTAGTGTGTAGTCTGCTGGGATTACATAAGGTCTTGTTGCAAAACGATGATAGAAAAGGAATGTAATGAAAGGCTTTCTTAAAGGGGCACTACCCAATCCTCAACCTTAACAAATGGAAGAATTATAAATGATGCCCTTCCAATGACCCTCTCTTCTCCCAATATAATAAAAGGAAGCAAGTTTTTTATACAAAACAGACTACCTAAAAATTTCAAATTTGATAAATTTGATGTTATATGCACTTTTTGTGTCGCCTGCCCTAAGGCATGAATACACATAGGGATCACTCACTTTTGTCCTGTTGTTTGTAGTCTGTTTGTCTGAATGTCGTTGTTGATGTCTGTTGTGAAAAAGGGTTAACATTTGCAGTTAATATCCAATACTTTGAGGGATTTAAACCAAAACTTGGGTCACAGGTGCAACAGGCATCCCCCACTTTTGATGAGGTCCATCAACACATGCCAAGTCAAGGTCACATGCCAATGTCAAAGGTCATGTGAGGTCAAGTTGTAACATAGGCTGAAAATGTAAAATTGATACCTCATATATGAAAAAGTTGAAGTTCAATTGGAACCATAACTTGAATCATAGGTGCAAGACATGGGCTTCCCTCATTTGTTGCTGATGTCAAAGGTCACATAATCAGGTCCCAAAGGTCTGTTAGGCCTTCATTCACTAACCGCGACGGCAGGCGACACAAGCGGGTCGAGGACCGATTTAATTTTAATTAAAAAGACAATTGCTGACCATTCCTCCCCTCATTCACTTATATTTGGGGTCCATTTAAATCGGGTGAAATCGCTTTCAACCAAACTCATTGATTCTAATATAGAAATCTTGAATCAATGATTTTATGATTGACTCACTTTCCAAGTCCTGTCTGGTTCCTCACTTTACATCTGTATGAGCCATTAACTTATAACTTCCGTTGTGTATCTCTCATTGCAGGTGTCCATGATGAGTTGGTTAGAACGTAAAGCAGCTACAGCATTATTTGGTGCCCCCCCAACAGGAACTATAGACGAGGCCCTAGAGTGCTTCATTAAGGGGAAGAACTTGAGCCAGGTTTCTACAATGTCAACAACATTGAATTAGCAAAGGTAAGATTACACACATGTTAAATAAGATTCAAATGAAATTTCTATGCATTAATCACGCTTCTTTGATCCCATATTCACTAATATTTGTTGCTCATTGACAATACCCATTTATGCCCCTCTCCTTCTCTGTTTTAGACCCTTTTACTCCATTTAAAGGCTTTAAGGATTCAGGATTAGCAAATATAATTTTTTGATGTGTAGTAATTAAAATTGTCCATCCCCCCCCCAGACTAAGATAGTCACCTAAAATTCTTATTTCCAAGTTAGAGATGAATCCGGATTTTCGGTTCCATGCAGTAAACCTTTATGCACAGTGTAACAGTGCCATCGGATAACCGTGTATAACAAGATTCCGGCATCGCGAATTTTTATAACAAAGTTGTGTGGATTTTTCTATATGAAGGACTATGATTTGAGCTTATTATTTCTCACATGATTAGATAATGGACAGCATTGTGCATCTGCCAAAAAATGTGATTTGTTTGAAACTTGAGTGCACCCTCATCGAGAAATCTCCTGAGATCGGGCTTTAACTTCATTCCTCATGTGTGTGGCTTTTCCTTCTGTCTGGTTTTTCATTGGCTCCACAAATTTAAGTGCTTCTCAACAAAACCGCATTTATTTTTAAGTGAAGCTTACAGAGAGAATCATGTATTAAAGTCATAAGAAGTATAAACTATCCTCTGCCAACTCCTTGAACTTAGGGAGTATGATTGTGCGTATACATTGTAACCGACTTTAAGCGCACCGCACACTCAAAGCACAAGCTCACTGCAACTGAAAGTCGGGCAACTTGGTATACATGCGCATAGTCACTCCATACTTAGACAAGACAGAGTAATCAGAGTTGGTCAGTGATGTTGATGAGAATGTGATTTTCCCTCTTTCAGTGTTATTACAGAACGAGACACGGCAAGTTAGGAATGGTTAGAGAAAGCTGTAGCCATACCAGGAGACAAAAGCAGAGGTATGTTTGTTTGTTTGGTTTGTTTATTTCTCTTTAAACTGGGTAAATTATTCAGTGATCCAAGATTCCTCTGTTCTTCCATAAGGCACAGGGTACATCTTAAAATTATAACATACAATAATATCATCAGAATTACAAATTAAACAGAAAATTTGAATACAGTGTAAAGATAATCTTAAACTACTTAAAGTACCAAAGTGGAGAAAAAACCAAGCAAAATAATGTTATTTCACGGAAGGCATAATAATATCATGAAGCCAAGCATTGGAACTATAATACATAACATATAAATAAACAGGCAATTGACAGTATGAGTAATTTTGCAATAATACATCACTCGTCCTATGATTACATCAATATAATAGTAATTCATTCAATACTTACAAGAGTAAAACCGAGTAAATTTTTGCATAGAATAATACCTTAACAATTTATAATACAAGATAAACTTTGAAGGGTACACCCCGAGAGACTTAAAAACATATTAAAACACCCTAACGTGGGTAAAATGCAAGGAACAAAAGTTGAATTAAAAAATACATTTCATACAATTTATGTTAAATATGAACACCTAGATATGTCAGAATATGAAAAGGAAAAACTAACATTTATACTAACAATTACTTGTTCAATGGTACCGTTTTTTAAACCTGGACCAACACTCTCTGAAGCGTACTTTTATTTTCCGTTATTGAATAGCAAAGACCCTGCTCACTTGGTACTCCTAAGTGGGCGATTCCCATCATTTGGGGTCTAATTGGTGTCGCACATCTGACCATGTCTCTGTGCTAGTGTGCTCATGTTGTATGGATGCTTTGGGGCTGCCAGCTATGCTGGGAAGGACCACTTAGCATTCCCCACGGTCAGCTGGATGCATGGATGGGTTTGCTATCCACAAAGGTCAACCTAAAGGTACCTCCTGGCAACCCACAGCTTACATTCTATGAATATAGAGCACATGCACCCTGAGAATTGAATTTTCTATATTTTTACTAAAAACAATGGTAGTACATATCAGACTTTGAAAAAAACTTGATTTCCAGTTCTGGAATTTGAACTCACACCTCCTCAATTTATTAGCTGTGTGCCTACCATTAAGATAACAAGGAAGCAAGTTAGGTAAACTCTGACTGATTTTTTTGAAGGGACAACAATTGCCATGATTTTAAAAATTTACTAACAAATGTTGGGATCAAAGTGCTCCCTAGATAACTGTATTCCATTATGGCCCAGAAATTACATATCCTAATGTCTTCTTTCAGAGATGCCATAATCCACACCTAAGATCCGTGTATATAAAAATACTTCGGCCCGTGGTTTGGGAAGATGGCAAAACCTTTTTATGGTACTGTTGGGCAAGGTTAAGATCCAAAAATGCCTTTAAATATATTATAAGGGATTTCAAGTCATAATTAAGGGACATGGGATTGCAGTAGTCCTATAACCTTTTCTGCCGTACGCACAATCGATTGTCACAACATTACGTAAGACAATATTTTGGTTGTTTTTCTTCATTATTTCAGGAAAGGAATGCCAGAGAAGAGGCTGGAATCTCCTTAGAAAATTACAGTATACATAACAAGACCTGCGAAGATACTATAAATAACAACCTTCCAGTGCTTACCCTTCCACTTGAACATGTAGTGTTTAATTGTTTAGATCTGGAAGGTTATTTTCCCCCCATGGCTATGAGCCTGTGTGGAGTTGTTAACAACCTAACTCTCACGATGCATTGTGGAAATTGACAGGATTTGAACCCAGAACATCTTTTCGGTATTGTGAATTCCTTCACCGAAGTTAACGTATTGTCTTAATAAATGCCACGGTGCTATTGAATGTTTTCAAAAGGGGTCATTTATTATAAGTGATTCGTTGGTCCCCCAACGGTTGTGTTTGTCTGAAGGTGGGAACGATAGAATTCTCCCCGTCGTGTGTGTTATGTCCCCTCGCAATATCTTTGGAACTAATAAGTGTGGGTGTCCATCTTCCCAACAGATATGTATCTCTCGATACGTTTGGGTGGATCCAAAGTAGGTCATGTGTCATGGGCAAATGAGGCAAAAATATGGTAAAAAATAGGGTTAATTGCTATAAACCTTGTCAACATGAGATCTTTTGATCTAAGCAGTATGGTTGTCCATCTTTGCACTATATATGTCGCTTAAGTAGGCGGCAGATGAAGTTCAGAGATGGGTCATGTGCCATGGGTCAAAGGTCAATGTGGTCAAAAATGTCTTTAAACCTTGTCACTATTGTGGTAGGATGTTGAACCTTGGTGGGTGTGCTCAACATTCGGTTTTTGAAAATTTTGAAGGCCATTTCAAGGTCATTGGTGGTCATTCAAGGTCAATCCCTAACGTTGGTCAGGAGTGAGAACTTGGTGGGTGCGGTCAATATTCAGTGCCGAAAATTTGGAAGGTCATATCAAGGTCATGCATTGGTCCTTCAGGTCAAATCCCTCAAATGTGGCAGGATGAGAAACTTGTGGATGCGTCAATATCAGTGCCGCAAATTTTTAGGTCTTTTCAAGTCATAATGCAAGTGTCAGTCCAAGGCAATCCTATGCCTGGTGTGTATGTCATGCCCAGCCAACATGCCGTCGGGGCCCCACATGGGTTGTAACATGGGCAGGTGGGGCTTAAATGGGGCCAGGCCTTCAAGTGGACAACCCAGAGTGGATCCATGTGGGCTATAAGTGGGTATATTTGTCTTGGGTTCCAGTGGGGCAAACCCCAAATGGGTCCATTGTGGGTTATTCCAGGGTCTGGTGTGGGATCTAGGACAATGGGGTTTCAAGGGTTTTTTATCTGGGCCCATGGTGGGTTGATGGTGGGTCATTGGGCTACATGTGGGCTCACCCCTAGGGGCGTGGTCTCCGGGACCTGTAATTTTTTTCTTTCTGCTGTAAAATGGCAATTTGATCATAATGTGTATTTGTTAAGTATTTTTTAAATAAATTAATTCTCATAAGACAGCCCTATAATAACTTATCTATTTACTTTTATCACTTACCATTTTTGATGACACCTTTTAGAGAGGATGGGGTACCGACTGTAAACATTTTGACAAACACCATAGAACATCTAATCATATTAAATAAACCTTTCATAAATTAAACATAAGTCATTGCTTGTTTCAGCATGCCCTTCAGCTATTATTCCTATTCTTATTGGGAGATGTTTAGCTATGAACGACAAAACATACATTTGTGTGTTGTCAACCCAATTGTGGGCCACTTAATTTTCCACATGCAAAGCTGGTGCAATAAATCAATTTTGAATTTGCCCATCTGGGCCCATGAAAAGCCCCCTGATGGGCCGTCCATCATTGAACCTGTATGGGTCACAACTCGGTGGGTACAACTCGGGCGAGCCCTAACCACCTCAAAGCGATACCTATGATAATCCATGTAGTACCCATGTAATACCCACCTGCAACCAACTGGGCAACCCCACATGGGGCCAATCGAGGCCCGTGACAAAACCCAAGTAGGGCCCACATGGGGCCAATGAAACGCGATTTTGCCCATGTGGGGCCCGCATGACCTGCCCACCTAAAACCGTAATTTACCCACATGGGCCCCAACTGGTAATGTGTGTCTGGGTGAACCCTGGTGGGTGAAGTCATCATTTTATGCCATTTTTTTCAAAGTCCATTTCTGGGTCATCTGAGGTCAATTCACTGCAAATGGTTGTATGGTCATAAACTGTGGGTGTGGTCAAATTCAGTACCAAAAACTTATAAGGTCATTTCAAAATCGATGTGGGGCCATCCGTCAAACAACTACAAATGGTTGTATAGTCCTTGACTTGGTTGATGTAGTCAACATGAATACCAGAATTGTGACAAGGTCTCTGGGGCCATCCAAGGGATTATTGAAACTGCTATGTTAGGATCCCTCTCTGTTTTTCCATCCACAATCCTCCTGGATCTTTAAGTTTTTACTTTTCCTCCTTTTAACTATCGTGAACGATGGGGGACCTTTGTGGTTCGAGAACCGCCTTGTTTGGTTGTATTTCCATTGCAAACATAGCCTGAAGGCCTGGCATCTCTCAAACACTCTGAATACCCGGTGCTGTTGCACAAAAAGGATCGATGTTAGAACAGATAACACAGGCGCATCCACTGCTGTATGGAAATACAAACCTGCCTTGTAAAATGTATACAGTCCAACCTCCGCGTTATCCGGCCACCATTTATCTGGATCCTTCTATTATCCGGCCGGTGGCTGGCGGCCGATTGCGCCTGCCATGGTGTAGTTTTTCCCTTATTTTTTTTCGTTAACCACCATTTTTTCCCCGTTGGACTTGTATACTATCCTATATAACTTACCATGGAAATAAGGGCTTCCAACATCCTTTTATTGGGTTCGTTTCGGGGAAAATTCTCGCTACAACGAGGTCAAATCGGAGCTACATCCCTCAAAAATCTAACTTGCCAACATGAACCGTTATAAAATGCGCAATCACAAACTTTTCGGCCTAACCACGGCCCGATGTCACATATTTCTACGCGGTCAAATTAACGTACAAAACACCAACACAAACATCTGATTGGTGCCATCTAAGCACACTATAATGGAACCGATATGACAATCAATAAATAAAAAAAACGTATAAGAAAAAAAAAAGTAAATAAATAACACGTACAGACTTTTTTTCCACCAAACCCATTTTTACATTAAAATTCTAATCACTGCGACTCATATCTAGAAACAACAACCCGCTTTCCAAACCCGGAATGTCATTTAGCTCAAACTTGATAGGCTATTCCCAGCTTCCAACTTTGCACATCTTTTCAGCTTTTCCGAACACGAGCTCGTAGATGGAATTTCTTGTTTTTTTAACAGGGATTTTAAACCTTATTTCATGCTTTAAAATCTGTTCTCTTGTGGCTGGAACTGTTACGATGCCGTGTAATGTCCGTTTGGTTTGACATACGCGGAGCCCGCGTAGTAAATAGGCAATGATCGGCCATTCACGACCAGTGAGGAATTTTGGCAAACGATCGATCCTGGACTTAGATTATCCAATTAATATGCAAAATTGAATAAACATCATACCACCAATGTGGTATAAATAATTTCTGTTTTATTTCTCACTTTTCCTTTCATATCATCATAACACTTACAATTTGTTACAGTTTGTTACCGCATGTATAAATCATTGGTCACAAACCACTTATTCCCCAACCTGACTCCCACTGTTTAGCCTGTTTTTTGAGCATCAAAACAATCTCATATTCGGCCCCGGCCAACTTCTCATATCCGGAGAGCGCCGGTCCCCGACGTGTCCGGATAAACGAGTGTGGACTGTATTTAACACTTTTAAGATTAATTTCCTACACAAATCTAAGCATGTTTTTGGGAAGTTATCTACACTTTAATTGACATGGATGAGCGAGTTGTGCACATAAATTGACGGGGCATTTATTAGAAGTGAGCTTTATTACAGATATAATGGTATGGGCAAATTTTCAGCAACATAGGCAGTCTGTGCAATGCCATTATTTGTTATTCAGTGACATCTCAAGCTAAAAAACTTTCGGCACTACCTACTCAATAAATTCCAGATGCCAAATACTGTTTGGTCATATATATTGTATTAGGGTAACTGACCTAAAAAATGGGACATGATTGTATTAATAAGACCAGTACTTGCGTGCATGTCCTTTGTGGTTATAACACTGGTGTTTAAATAGCTATAATGATGTCGTCAGATTAATAAACTGAACACAAAAGACTTAAATTTTTCATCACTCATACTTAAATCCCGCAAATCAAAATGACCTACATGTTGCCACCGGATTACCTTCAATACTCTATCTAAAACATGTCCTTGACCAACGCAGTTGCAAAACTGACACAACATGAAATGCGCTGACATGGAACCCTAATGTACAGATGTCATGGCCTGAGAATTTCAGCAAGGTAGAGTTTCAAAGCATGTATGAAATTGATGGTGAGTCACTTACTTTCAATCTCCCCCCCCCCAAGACAGCAGCAAAACTTGAACAGCAATGCATAGCAAGATGCACTGAATGGCTTCCAAGCACCTTGTGGACACACACACACACACTATTGTAAATTAATTAGTCATTTCGCCTAACTATTGTTTTCTTTCTTTCTTTCTTACCAACCTCAACTTCCTCCTTAACGGATTGACATCTGATGACCTAACTCGCTCAGAGTAATGACCTGACCACAAGCTATAGGGCATTGTGCTTTATTTTGGGGGTCATAGGTCACTAGGGTCACAGCGTCAGAAATCATCAATCAGTTCAAAACATTTCTTGTGCTACTAATGCATGCCATATCTTGACCTGATGTTATTTGAAACGAGCTTGTCTTTCCTATGGAGTGTTCTTTCTCTGTTAGGGTCAAAGGTCTTTGTGGGGTTAACGGTCAAAAACATTTATGTGCAAAAACTAAAAACAAGCCCAAATGCTAAATCTGAATAGTGCATCTTGTAGACCTCGATGAAAGATGGAAAAGTCTATGGTGACCTCTTCATAACACCTACTGTTTAGGAGTGTCAAAGGGCAAAGATATTTCACAATACCCAAAATAATGTACGGACATTTCACTTCTCACGTTTCGTTAACTAGATTTATTTTTCAATGGGTTCTAATTTCTAAGATTACATGTGTTCCTTCCACAGTGCTTTACACTATTTATTTATTAAAAATTCGCACTTTCCTGGGAACTATTTATGTCAAGCTTGACTAAATTACGACTAATTACATTTTGGCATGTTTTTAAAACCATGCTGCGGTTGGCTACACACCACGGCTGACACATTCACATATGCACCTGTTCATGTCATAACACTCCCATGGGTTATACGTTTTTGCATTGATTTCCTGTAAAACAGTTATCGATGACTGAAACATAACGATTGTGAGTATTTATTACGGTCTATCCTCTTAAATTTGGGGTCTCAAGATTTTAGCTGGGGCCTTTTGATTATGTTCATTTCATTAAGTAACCTGTATCGAATTGTAATGGTGGGGATTCCCTATGTCATTATTGATGCGCCATTTTTATGTTGTATTATAAATAAACGTGTCGTCAGCGTGCAAATTTACATGGACACGTATTGTTCTCTGTGTAAAAAGATAATGGCGAACTTTCATGAAGACGGGGGGGGGGGGGGGGGGGGGGGGGGGGGGGGGGGGGGTGCATGGCTTCCATATGCAAGATTGACGTTCTCTCATAGCGCTCCCGGATGTATTAGGCCACAAATAATTTGGGTTACGTTGACAGTTGTTTTACAAAATGATATATGACCGCAAATTCGTGCAATTGCTCATTCAAATGATTGAGCATTTTAAAGCCTACCTGAATCACAAGATCAAAAGCACTGGTTACTAGACTTATTAAAAGTACCACGAGCAATGGTTTATACAGGGTAAGCTTTGGTTGGGGTCAAAGGTCACATGATAACCTATCTAACCACACAAGAAACGACCAATAGAACTATGAAAAACATTTACTGTGTATAAAAATTGAAAAGGTTAAATGACAACTCTGAATGGTGCATCTGGTAGATCTTCATGAAAGACTGTCCTATTGTGACCGATCTTCATTACGAGCCACTCCTTTTTTGGGGGTCAAAAGTCAATGCCTAACTTACCCGTCGCCCTTGGAGGGGCACAGTCTCTCTGTCTATTATAACTTTCTTTTTGTGTTCAGTTTATTAAAGGGTTTAACTCTTATTTCGGAACTGCATTAACAAAAGTACAGATATGTATGATTATTTTTACATAAATGTATTAAATGTCATGTTTTCTACAATGTAAAGTTTGTTGTTGTATCATATAGGTCATTGTATTTTGGTGTTATAATTGCTTTGATTAGGAAAGCCTGTCTAAGTATTGCCCTCAAAATAGTGTATGAAAATCATTGATATTGGCTTGTTTGGGTCCTGCATCTGATAAAGTGCAAATTTTTGGGTTTGCTGTAACATCATAACAATATTAGGTCCATTGGATCCATTTATTTCTAATTAAGAGGTATTTATGGACTTGACTTGTATTGTAATTAAATCCTTGTAATGCCAAAAATGGTAAATAATGATTAAAAACTAGGGGATATGTTTTTTCTGTGATTTAAAGGTGGCAACAAAGTTTTGAGGCACCCAATATTTGTCATAGGAGTAATTTCATTTAGATTAACACTCAATAGATTTCTTTGTATTAGGATACAGTTTTTGAGTTAAAACAAAGTTTTAAAAATCCAGTTTTGTCCCTGCTAAAGAGGGTGGCCGGATACCCCACACTCAGCAAACTACTGCTGTGTGAGGATTATTGAAGTAAAGATAATGGACCGGGTGCCCTTTCCTGACGTCATCCACAGTTTTTGACGGTGGGCAATAGCCTTTTGGGCAACCACGCCACCATGCAAGGCAAGCATGTCTGTATGGCCCAGCCATTAGCTCTTCCCGAGCTGAGCGCCCTTATAGGTAAATCTTCTTTTTCATTCTAATTCATTCTACCATTCCTTTAGGAATCTGATGGGGTGACGGTTCGAACGGCTACAAGAAAAGTCTTAAAAGGACCCAAAGGTGATTTTGATTTTGAATTATATTTCAATATAAGTACATAGGCTGACTTTGGAATTTCCTTCTATAACAAAATTAGAAATTTCACAATTTTGGTATAACGACACATTTCTCATCTTAATCCTTTCAATGGGGAAATTTGATGGAAAGTTTATATCAAGGGCAAAAATCAGTACTTTCATTTTTATAGGGGCACCCGATATGTGAACTCTCTCGTTGCAAACCGTTTAAATTGCACTATCATTGTGATTGTAGTGCATATTTTGTCATAATTATTTTATTTTTTTTGAAAAGCAAATTTCCAAAAGTTTTGAGTTTTTTACGACTCTTTATTTTTTCCTTTCTCAATTCTAGTGGTTACAGCAACAAACAACTTGATTCTAGGCCTAACAGTGCTGTTACAAGTGTGCAATATCTAAATCTAAAATAATAAACTTCAACCCACCATTCTAATGCTAGAAGTCACAAATTTCCTACAGCAATTGAGGTATTCAGTATTAATAATCTACTTAAATGTACTATTAAGTTTACAACTACAACGTCACAAGTTCCATTATGAATAGGATTTCTCTAAATCATGTTAATCTTCACAGTTATGCAAGAAACTTCCACAAGAAATACATTCGGTGACTACAAATATCTGAATCTATGTACAAACAACTCAATACATATCATGTATGTGGATGTACTCAGAAATTTTCCCACCTCTATTGGGTGTCGTCATTTAACAAAAAGTTGTTATTTTCTATATCATACTGTACATTTTGGACCTTTTTATGGTAACAGAAAGTTATTGTTATAGTTGCTTGGTAATACTCTTGCATGACTTTATGGAAATGTTGAAAAGAAACCAGTGTCATAGATTCTGGCAGTGTACAGACTTATGACAGAGGATGCCACGCATTATCAGTATTCAAAAAATGTAAAAAAACTGAAAAGCGTGTGTGAATTTGGGATGGAAATGTTTTATAAAAGGTTGAAATTTTTTCAAAATCCAAAATTTTGGGACAAAGGGGAAAAAAAACCTTAATTCAGTTAACACCTTACAACTCATCTCTGTTATGAAGTACCGGTACAGGATATTCAAAACAAAATGGTTAAACTCAAGGTCAGTACATATTGGTCATGTGCGCTTACCGCTTTCCGCTCTGATGATGAAATTTTACGTCATTATGCAATCAGGTCAAATGCTTCGGGTGACCCCCAAAAAAGCGGCAACATCGCGTCAAGAGGACCGCTAAATCGATCTTCCTGCCGCTCGGCTGCCCCGCTTTTTCCTAAAGCTGCAAATCGATTTCAGTTAATTTGAGATTCAACTTTAGATCGGTGGCCGCTCGTGACTTCGTTCAGCGCTCTGCGCCGCTACTATATAGCTCAATCCTATCCTGCAAGCGCGTACACCCAAGCGGCTTGCCGCTGAGCGGCAAGCGGCATGATCACTATTTAATGACCTAACACATCTAGGTAAGTCCCCGGACCAGTGATGTAAGCTTAAATAATGCAGGCAATTTTTTTTCCTTTCTGTCTATGCACAGATGGTAGATTGGTATAAGGCCGTGGTTGTCACCAGACCTTTTGCAAATGGGGAAGGGGTAGGAAAGGTGGCCGAGTGGGTCTTTTCTCTGAGGGGGTCAAATTTGTGTCCTTCTCCATGAGACATGTACAGTCAGTTCTTCTTGTGGGGGGAAGTCAGGGAACAAGTTCGAAGTGGGAGGGGGTGGGGAGACTGGTTTCCCCCTGTTCCGGTGTCCCCGGTGCTGCCTTCCGTGGTTGGTTTTCCAAAGCACCACCGTGGCCCATGTGCCGCTCCCGCCCCCCCCTGGGTTTACCCCCAGGTTAGTCCCCATTAAATACCTCATATAAAGATTCCTCTCATCTGATTGGTTAAAAGTGAGCATTAAAATCAGCTGGGGGTCCCCTTTTTCTTCAAGATGACGTCACTATGAACTGTGCCCGGGGCATTGCAATCGACTGTGCCCGGAAAAATAATAAGACGTCTCAACACCGTTGTTCCTTAGATCGCGCGTGTGTGCGAGTCCCCTGTACGATAAGCGTTGCAAAGAGCTTGTAAGTTAGGCCATTGGTCAATTCGGAGGTATGGAGGGGGCACTTGGGTAAAAAAGAAATCTTTTAACCATCAGATGAAAGAATCTATATATTCGGGCATATAAACAAATATGGCCTGCTTAATATCCGGGGCACAGTTAAAATTTATAGGCCTCGTGATGTCAAAACCAAGACTATGCCCTCAGCTTCGCTGCGGCATGTCATGGTTTTACAATCACCTTGGCCTATAATTTTGACTGTGCCCGTCACTAGCAAGTCAATATTATTTATACTGGTTACACCACTAGGTGTAGTCCCCACTAGTTACACCACTAATTGTAAGTGTTGGGATTATTTAACTTAAATGCTTGGGTTAGTTGTTCAGTGTTCAGGGATTGTGTTTTAAGGTTTATTGGTTACTTACTGTAGGTTTACTATGATTATGGGATTAGGGTGAAATTAATAACGATCAGTTTTTATTGGTGTGGCCCATCCAAAAAATTGCTTGCAATATTTGTGTGGAGAAGCTGTATCCAACCAGACGTTTTGAGGGTAAACTTTACTGCATCTATGTTTTGCGGTGTCAGATACTGCATTGCAATGCTGGAATTCATTTAAACCGGATTTTGTTTTGGCGTTGCCGTAAGTTTGTGCAGTGGCATAAAAGTGATTGATTAGATTTTATTGGCATGAAACTCCGCAACAAAACACAGATGCAGTAAAGTATGAACATTACTTTTGGTGGCCATTAGTTCACTTACCCCCGGCACTTACCTTTTTCAGGTACAAACATCACTGTCATCCAGCTGGGGGCTTCAGTTCCGGACCTCTTGTTTTTTTTGCCATAAAATGGAAAATCAACCTATTATGGGCTGAATTAGTGCTGCATTGGTATGAGGTAAATGAATAAAAGAAAAAATCCAATTAGTGAAAGGGTTTTCCAGGTGTAGCCCTGGTATAGGTATGAACCACTCTGGGTATGAACAGATCTCTACAAGCACAATCTTATATTTACAATGAACTGCAATTTGGTTAATTTAAATAATTTGCTGTATTAATTGTTCACAAAATTCAAGTTAGAGGCTTTCTATTAGTATGAGACAACACTTTATACCAAATTAGATTTTTAGTTTTGTTACACAACAAGAAAAACCCAGCAACCATAGTGTAAACTTTCAATGCTGCATGTAAAATGGATGAGGTACAGTGATAGAAACAAAGCGGTATTTTTACTAAAAATAAAGCCAATTTGTGGTACAAGCCATTTCTTTAGAATCATTTCATTTTTGTTTTAAGGTTCAATCACAAAACATGTTTCTAGATAATAGCAGGAAAAAACTTTTTTTTCATAACACTACAATAACAACAATAAGAAATTACAAAAAAAACCAAGACAACTGCACGTGTCCAGTCTAAGATGGAGTAAACGTGTTTGAGGATCAGTATCAACCACACCTGTAAGTCATACAGCATGTGTTTGAAGAGCCACCCATATTTTCCAGATATTTGAGTTTTGCACAGTTGGATTGTTAAGTGGCTAGCGGTAAACAACCCTGTGAACGCTAGAGCTCAATTCTTCGTGTCGCAAAATATGGAATTGTATTAGAATAATATATCGGAGATCTCCGATAATAATTCAACGGTGTTGGAAAACGTTCCAAAGTAGCCGGGAACAGGGAACTGCGCCATGTACGTGTTACGTCATCCATTAGTTGTTCTTCGGTTAGGCAAGTCAATTAGGGTCATTTTCATGATCGGTGGGCATTATTTCGGGACTATTTGACACAATGACGGACATAAATGTGATGTTTCCAGTCCACCATTAAATTACAACCCCTCCAAGGATCACAATTCAATTACAGAATCGTTTTTTATAAAAATACGCATTTGTAGCATACCACTCGCGGTATAGTTTCTATAGACAATTACAACACAAACTGCTGCAAAAATCTCATATTTTGAAAATTGGCGGGTGCTCTTCAAAAATGTGCTGTGAATGTGTCATTGCTTTAATTCAAATGCGCTTACACAGTTAGTGTCAGTCGAAATACCCAGTTACAACAGAAGCCGTGCAGGAATGAAGATAAAATGCATTTATAGGATTATCTCTTAGATACAAAAAATTCACGTCCATTTATCAGTGTTTGAAAGAAATGAAGCTTAATTAGGAAGCATTGTATAGGGTGATATGTTTTGGCCCCCACACCAAATTTTTTTTTCTTTCCCCCTAATTTGCCCCCCCCCCCCCGACCAAAAGTAAAAATAAGGTTTTGGGCCAAAATTCAGATACAGTCGATTTGGGGCCAAATTATTAAAAATCTCTCCAAATAGTGATTCCCCCCCCCCCCCCCCCCCCTCCCTCCCCCCCCCCAGAAGGGCACGGGTCCCCTGCCCCCCAAAAAAAATTTCATCACTGGGGGTGGGGCCCCCCCCGCCCCCCCCAGAAAAGAGTCTGGCACGCCACTGTCTCTCGTGCACTTTTAAATAGGACCAAATGTGCATGAAAAACAGATTAGTGTGACCTTCATAATTTCAACATAAGGAAAAGTCTTTTACAATTTCTTCTTGAAATGGCTTAAAACAAGTTAACTAAGAAGAATGCTTCTTAAATCCACTTTAAAGGATTTACTTCACTGTTATTAAACAGGGACTTGTTCTGGTCTGGCTTGACTAGAATTATGATTATACTCTGGCCAGCCCGAAATAACAACGCAGGCTATACATTGTACCGACGTTTAGCGCACGCGTAATCAAAGCACAAGCGCACTGCGAGCTGAAAGGCAGTATTGGGTATACGCGTGGGTTGTCACTTCACCACTTCAGGTTGGCAAATTACACAGCTATGTTCAATTTGGGGGGGGAAGGGGGCAGTAGTGGAGTGGCCTATGTTCCCCAGAGAGTGATTTATGGAAGTTCATTTTAATTGTTGGCAACCTCTATAAATTTAATCCTACTGGTTCTGACTATTAAAAATGAATTTGCCATTTTTTTCATTGACCTTTAGTGACCTTGACACAAGTCAAAGCGTCATACATAGTCCAAAGTATATCGGGACCTTAGGTACCAAAATGGTCAAATTTTCACTAGAATATTGTATATGATAGTTTATTTTTGTTACTTTGAGCTAAAATTGTTTTCTTGTTTATGCAAATAAAACTAATTGAAGACAAATAAATATGGCATAAATTGCTGTTATTCAGAACCCCAGTCCTGTCCAAACAAGAGTTAGGCCTCATTTTGCGCTGTATAGTGAAACCTACACAACCCAAATACCTTGCTCTTTAATGCCTTGGGTAAGCAGTTAACCAGTTGTTTATGAAAATGTGAAAGAGGAAATGGCTTTGACCTCGTGTCAAGGTCACTAAAGTTAAACAAAAAAAAAAAATGGCAACATCCGCTTTTCTGAATAGTCACCCAGTAGTATACATTATATTGGTTGCCAATCAATCCAATCAATCAATCATCTTTTTTCCATAAAAAACAATTACGTCAAATAACATCAACACACCAAACATATGGAGGATTAGGCTGTAAAGCCATTTAGGCCTGACAATCACCTACCCCTTACAAAACAAAGCAGTATTACAGCAGAAAATTAAATACGAAATTAAAAACGAAAAAACCAAACCTTTACACCAAATTTTACGTAGCCCTCCACTAATGGGGCTGCTGTAGTAAGGACTGACAACTGCACACAAAGGTGCCGCATATAAAGAATTAGACCAGTCCTGAAATTTAGAATTTTTGTTATAGGTCAAGTCTTAATTATTTGCATACCATGTAAGTAGGGTCTGAACTTTCTGAAATCTTATATTGTTAATAAGAATTAAACTGGAAAAACCTTAAAAATGAATTTTATGGGATCCATGAACTTGTGTTTACATGAATCCTTGTAAGGGTATTACATGACCTGGGAGGGGAGGTGGCAACAGAGACCTATAGGAATGGGAATTAAAAATGACATTGTTCCAAGATGATAACGTAAAGAGGACACTGGACACATTTGAAAAATAGTGCGCCCCAGATTTTTCAAAATCGTATTGTTTGCACAGCCTGTAAAGCTGTATATACATTAGCCCTCACCTGAAAGGATTAAGTTAAGAAATGGTAACAAATGATTTATTTATTCTTAATGTCGCCGGACATTAAAGACACTATCAGTTGATTTTGCTAAATCAGCAAGTGAAAAAAATCATCAAAAAATAAGTTTAGATGTACGTAGTAAGTACAGGTATCCTAACCGACCCTGCAAGTGATTTAAGACCAGAAGCAACATAAGAAGGACAGAATCAGAGGTTTGTAATTTACTGTCCGAACGGACACTACTTAAACATAATTGAATGGAGGAATCCCGATTTGCGACACTCCGTTTCTCCTTTCTTTCATTCTACAGATGGAAGAAAAGGTTGTAATATGAGAATTCTACAGACTTATCCTCACTTTGAAAGCTATTTCTGCAAAATTTCAATATTTTCAAAATTCACTGATAGTGTCTTTAATTCAGCAGACGACGGAAATGGAGTTAACACAGAAAACGCACGCCGTATGCTGTTTTACCCAGGACATGCCCAGTGTTTGACCGGGTCTGTGACCATTTGTGGTTTTAATATCAATGATTAAGAGTATATGCTATTATGTCATATAGACATTAAAGGTGCGTGGTACAACTACCTCTTTGGGACCCCCGATTTACCGTAGTATCAATTTTTATAATGAGATGAAAGGCCATAACTCCCTTCATATTGACATCTCCATGTCGGTAATTACATATTGCATCATCTTGGTGCACCAAGATGACCGCCAAAACTAACATACACAAATTTCTATCAGGCGATCCCTGGTGACGTATACCACTGACATCCACCGGCGATCCCATCTTGCTCGTCCTCTTTCCCTTTGCGGCTCTACCTGACCGGTGAGATGTATCTGTTGCTCCCGATTCGAGTAGAAATTCACAAGGTTTGGCTGGTATTTGTTCGGCCAGGACAAGGGTGAAAACTTTTTTCTAAGTTTACCGTTTAGTTAGTCTGGAGTCTGTTTAGGATTTGGATGAGATTTCGGTGAATTTGGCCAGTCGCTGATTGAAACCGCAGGTTACCAGATGGACTGCCAAAAAAAATGCGGAACCCGGTAATTTTCCCCATATAACTATTAATCTACTTTGAAGTCAATTTATTGGTTCTGGTGGTGTACACACTCTTGTTGTTACTGTTCGGACGGCATTAATAAAGCTCTCCTGGCGGGAGGACGTCCCTGTAACAATTTGTGGCTTTTTCTTCCATTTTTCTAAGATACTTACGAATAACTCCCTACCGAAGGTTGTTGTTTATCTTTAATGGTCAGTCAGTCCACAGACTTTAATAGGTGCAGGGTTCATTAGTTTAACTCACAAAGTTCTTTTGTGTGCCTTGCATATTTGTGTCCAGACAAGCTAATCCAATTGAGTGTCCAGACCATTTCTTTAGAAGTTAATCTTATTATTAAATCGATTCATTTCTTTGTAAAGCCGTTTTCTTTAGAATTAGTTACGATCCAGCCGGCCCATTGTGCCAGCGTCTCTTAGGCTAGACACGATAATTACCTCCAGGACCCATCTTTGAAAGCCAGGTCGTTAACCGAGTTAAACTCTCTTTTGTTTGGTCTTGATTGTAATTCTTCTTTTGTCCTTCGCTGGGGACTGTCTTTGTTGTTAAATCCACGGTCCTTCGAGAAGGACAATTAATTTTGAGTACTTGAGTGTGTAGCGTGCGTGCTTTACGTTTTCGATGACCAAGCACTGCTCTGTGGGGGGATGCCGCTCAATTGTTTTGAGTGGGATCACACCAGACTTGTGGCGCAATCGATTGTTGTACAGAGAGTCCCCTTGCCTGTCTGAATGTGTAGAGACTAGAGGGGATTCACGGGAAGATCGACAGCGAACGGGAGTTCTCTTCGCGGAATCCTGTAAGCAGCGGCACGGCGCGGTGATAGTCGGAGAACGGCGGCGGCTTGTGGTGCTCCCCGTAGCTGCAGGGGCTTCGGTCCCGATGGTGGCCGCAACCAACACCACCCGCACGGCAGCCTCGGCTGCCAGCGCTCCTACTGGGGACGCCCCCGGGCTGAACCCCCCGTTAGGAGTGCACTTGGAGCTGCCTCAGTCCCAGCCGGATGGGATAGAGGTGCTTCAGGCCTGGCAAGCCCGCCCTCGGGGCTTGAAGATCAACCGGCTGAGGCCTGGCCGTGCTCCCTTTCGGGGGGGTGCTGCCTCAAGGAGCAGCCCTAGGTTCTCGGGCCGGCGTGGGGGGGTGCTTCGAGGGCTCGGTTGAGCATCCCCTTCGGGGCGGGAGGTTCGCCAGGTCGAGGTTGGCGCTCTATCACCCTCGGGGATGATTGCCTCCTCCGGCGCATGGGCAAACTGCGGCCCGGCGGATGTGCAGGCAGTGCTCGCCCGCGGCTCCGGGGCTGGTTTGGCTTGAGCACTGGTCGGCCGGCGGTCATCCGCGGCCTCACCTTCGGGGAGCTGTTGGGTGGCACTGTACCTGTCTGGCGGGGCTTTCCCCGCGGCGGGGGGGGCACTTGCTGCCTCTGCTGTGGGATGGGGTCCGTCCCGCGCAGGGCGGGGGCGTTTGCTTCCCATGCCTGGGGGTTGAGTTCGGGATCGAATGTCGGTGCGGTACCTGCCGTCTCCTCCGTGTCACGGGCCGTGGTTCACCCAGTCTTGCTGGGCGCCTACTCTGTGACTCCGACCCTGCCTGCAACTGCCGATCTCCTCAACTGGGATGGGAGTCTCAGCTTGTGGGCATGGGTCCGGGGGCGATGGGGTTTGGTGCCGCTGTGCCGCAGCCATCGCTTGCTGGCCCCCGTGGGGTTCCAACATGGGTTGGCAAAACAAGGGGGGGGGGGGGGCGGGGGGGGGGGGGGCAGGCATGATCCCTGCAGGCCATGGTGGTATCGGGTCCAGCTTAGGCGAGGGGGCACGGTACGGGCAGCCCGGCTCAGGTTGGATGCGGGGTGCGGGCCCTGGCTGCGGCCCCGACTCCGCCAGGTTTGGGTTCCGCTCGACCCGGGGTACACTAGGGTGTTGCACACCTCAGAGTATCCCCCCGCAATTGCAGTTTGCAGTGCGGGCCAGGGTTGTCAGATGGGCTGGCATACGCTGGCGAGTGGCGGCTGGGGAAAAAAGGAGGTTGGTTGTGGAAAGCGAAGAAATAAAACAAACAAAAAAAAAACACCCCCCAAAAGAGAAGACCCAAATGAAAAAAAAAACCCAACAAAAAAAAAAACGCTCCTGCCTCCAATAAACCAAAAAAGAAACCCCCCCGCACCAAAACAAAAAAAAACAAAACCACCCCCACTACCAGCCTGCGGTATGAAGGCCTCAGCAGTCTGCCGTGAGCAGCGCTGTTGTGCAGCCAGCATTCTGTCCCCCTCCAGTCCCACCTCCCGTGGTGCCTGCTCCGGTAGCTGGCACTCGGGCACCGAGGACTCTGATCCGTCCCCCCCCTCGTTGATCTGGCGAAGAGGGGAGTCAGGGTTCGGTGCGGAGGCGGCCAAGAATCCATCCCCATGGAAGTGCTGGTGAAGCAGCTCTCTGCTTCTCTGTCGGATTCCAAGGCGGAGGGGTTTGCTGAGTTGAGTCCTCGCAAGGGTTATGAGATTCTTGAGGAGGTCTTTCTGGCCTTCGATCTCTTATGCGCTGGCAACAGTTGGCCTGACAGCGACCCATTTCGTTTGGGTGCTGCAGCTGAGACGTCTCCAGCGGCGTTGACTTTGCATCAGACTTTAGCGGAGAGGGGACCCAGTATGTCCACCAGGATAAGGCCTGGTCTAGGCGCGAGCAAAGGGTGGACCGTGCCCTCTGAGTTCTTTCGGAGGACTGCGAGAAGCTTTTCGCCGTTCCAGACCTCGAACGGGAGATCCGCGAGGTCTTTCTCCATACGGGGAGGGGGGGCGGGTCTAGCCCTTTCTGCATGCTCGTGGTTCTGGGAGGGTGATCTGGCCGACATCGACGGGCGAATTCGGTCCCTCATGCGATGCCGGGCTTTCAGCTGACTCTCCTCAACCATCTGGGATTGCAGCGGCTGGACTGGGAGTCACCCGAGTTCGTTTGGGTGTCTCTTGCCGCGGGGATTGGCGGTCGCCCGGTTCGCTAGATATTGCCATGGCTCCTTGCGTCGTGCCAACTTGGTGCTGCGGCAAGTAGAACGTCTTGCACATTTAGCCGCCTCTTCTCCGCAGCTGGCTAACAGCCTCAACAGGGTTCCCTGTCGGGGGCTTCTTTTTCGGGCGGGACGTGAATCTGAAATCGGGCAGGTTGCGACTCTGATTCAACGAGAGACCCTTGAGGATGGCTCGCCAAGGTGCAGGGAAGGGCAAGGCTACCACCTCGAAGAAGAAGAGCGTTTCTTCTAAGAGGAAGGCAGCAAGCCCTCCCGCTGGCCACGCCGACAACTTCCCTGCTTGCTGCTCGCCATCTCTAAGCGTCCTCCGCGGACGTGGGGGCAAGAGGAAGCGCGGCAAGGGGGAGAGCCAGGCCTCCAAGCGTCCCCGCAATGAGTCTGGCGTTTGACGGGTTGGCGGCCACTGTTCCGGGACCTTTGTCCACGGAACTTCCACCGGGGGTTATCCCCGGTGGCGGGCGGCCCCCGCTTCTTCTTATCCCGGCCACTTAATCAAATATCAGCGTCGCTGGCGAGAAATCGTCAGCGATGCTGGGTGAGGAGTGTAGTCTTTACGACGGTTACCGTCTGGAGTTAACGGCTCCTCCGCCCCGTCATTCTGTCGGGAAGGTCACGCGGCTCCCCCTAGATCCAGAGAAGCGTCAGGTCCTTGACCCCTCAAGAGATAGCGGACTTACGCAAGCAGGCAATCGTCCCGATCCCCTCATTATCGGAGGGGGCTTTTGGTCGAGTTCTTCTTAGTCCCAAAAAAAGACGGGCGATGGGGCCCAATTCTCAATAGGAAGCCGCTCACGTCTCATCAACCGAAAATTCGGATGGAGACGTTGGACCCAATCAAGAAGAATTGTTTTGCGGGCAACATCTTGGATCTCAAGGAAGCCTACCTCCACATCCCGATCGAACGGGCGAACCAGTCTGGTTACGCTTCCAGATAGAACAAGAAGCGTACCAGTACGGTGTCTCCCGTTCGGCTTGTCCACGGCGATTTATGCTTCCTTCCAAAATGCTAGTATGTCGGCTTCTTGCTTGACGGTGCCCATATCAACGCCCCCAGTCCAAGAACGCCCGTACCCCTTCTTTCCCTTCCCTCCTCGTACCTCCACCATTTCCCAGACCCATCCCTTTCTCCACCAGACTTTGACGTTCCCGGCGCCTCCGGTTTTTACTTCTTGCGGCTTAGTCAACCCTCTATTCGGGTAACCCCCGGTGGTTGAAGGAGAGTTTTTCAGACTCCCCCCCCCCCCCCCAAGGCGGGGATCAACCTTGTTTATCTGGACGATGGTTGATCTTACAGCCCGAAGAGGGACCTCGCTCTCGCACACACCAAGTGGTGGTTTGCCGGACGAGTCACGAGTTGGGGTTTATCGTGTGAACTATCGAAGTCCAATTCGAGCCGAGCCAGTCCCCAGTCTTTCTGGGGGCGAAGCTGGACTTCTCAATGCCATGTTTCCAACGAACGGAGCGTGTTTCAATGCATTCAATGCACCCGCTCCTGGTCCGGGGTCAGCCAGGCTCGTGCTCTGGTTTGGCTTCGGGTGTTGGGTCTCATGGCCAGCTGTGGACATCGTGCCGTACTGCGGATCGCAGCCCCAATCCAGGCTTGCACCTTCTGGAGCAGGATCGCCCGTCCACGGAACAGCGTAGACCCACATGGTCACGATGATGCCATCGTGAGGGACGTCTTCCTGGTGGTTGGAGGTTGCCCAGCAATCTCTTCCAGGGCGTGGAGTTCCCTCGGCCCAGCCTGACTGATTATGACCACAGATGCGTCGGGGGTCAGGGATGGGGCGGTCACATTCGGTACGAGACTGTTTCGGGCCACTGGTCGGCTTCGGATCAGTCTCTTCACATCAAGTCCGGAAAAATGAAGCTGTGTTGATCCTATCCACATGGTGGTCAGGTTGCAAAGATCCTCATCAGATCGGACAACACCAACGTGGTGTGGGATACAACCGGCAGGGTGGAACGAGATCCCCCACTCTTTGCTCCATCAATCTTACTTCTGATCGAGTGGTGCATTCGAGGGTGGTCACGTAACTGCTGTCACATACGGGCGTTACAATGTCACTGGGGACTGTCTATCCAGGGGCGTGACCACTTCGTGGCAGAGGTACATGTCTCCTCGCGTAGCGCATAGATCTTTGGGGTATCGTCGGCCCGTCGTAGATTGTTGCGTCGCGAAATGCCAAGCCTCGAAGTATGCTTCTGAGGACGAGATCCCTGAGCGTGGGCGTGGGATGCTCTCTCTGGACTGGTCGGGATGAAGGCTTACGCCTTCCCCCAGATCCCCCTCATCCCAGAAGTGGTAGGACATGGTCAGAGGGCCTCGGGACTGCGACGTAATAACTCGTGGCCCCCTTCTGGCCTCGTCAGCCTTGGTTTCGTCCGCTGGTGAACCTGCTTGCAGGGGACGCAGCGGACGCTCCCGCGGGACTCACATGTCCCGTGGGAGTCTCCTGGGGATGTCCAGACGAATCTGATGACGCTTTCACTGAAGCCGGCCATGACGCAAGGCCTTTCTCGGGACGCTGCCGATCTGGCGGCAAGGGGGGGGTGAAGATCCACTCACGTCTCTTATTTTGGACGATGGCAGGTCTTCGCCAGTGGTGAAAGGACAACGAAAAAAAATTGTCTGCCACTTCCTCTGTTCGTCAGATCGCAGACTTCCTGAATCTTTTTATTAGTCGGCTAGAGCAAGAAACAATCAAGAATTCCAGGTCGGGTTCACGTTCTATCCGAGGGACGCCCCGGGGCTGTGACCGAAAGGGATGAAGTCTTATTAAAACCGCCTAGCTTGGATGGTTCACACCGGCCGCCACGAGGCCAGTTATGCTGGGTTTGGGATCTGCCAACCGGCCCTACGGAGTTTGTACGTAAGAGACGATGGGTTCACCAAGTCTTGGCCGACGTTACGTCCAAAACTATTTCCTGCTGGCGAGGTGTCGGGCCGTCGCGCCTCCGAACTGCAAGCTATTTTGGTTAGGAAAATTTCTAGTTTTTGGCGTTTCGGTGCCACTCTCCATTTCCGCCCGGGTTCCCTTCAGAAAAATGACGACTGGCTTCAGGGCCCCGCAATTGTTCTTACCGGCTGTCGGTTGGTTTTCCCTACGGGGAGGACCGACTGTGGTGTCCGGTAATGTCTCTTAAATATTACTCTACACGTACGAAGGCCCTGCGTGGTAGGGTGGCAGCTGTTTGTGATAACACGACATCCGCATACGGCTGCTCGAAAGAGGATCTGGCAGTTGGGGTCTGCAGAGGGTTATCAACAGGACATGCGGTGAACGTCGGGGCGAAACGTTTTTTTTTTTGCTACGGCTCATTCACCAGAGCGTAGAAGTTATCGCTTTTCACCGCGGGCCTTACGCATAGAACCAAATCATAACATACTGTTGCCTGGAGCTCATCAATGCCTTCATTTACAAACATACATGACGGATATGATCCTGAGGCCGACGGTTTTTCTCGCGCCGTCCTCGATCAGCGTGAGCATGATTAGTTCAAGGTAAGTCGATTCCGGGACTTTAAACGAGATTAATTTTATATGGTGGTCGGGGAGCGAAAGTGGGGTCTACTTGTTCTAGGCCTTAGTAGCTTTCGCACTCCGTATCCAAGGGTTGTACTTACCCGCGGCCGCCCTTTGAGGTTAGCCTTCGGGGTTCGTTCTTACACTTGGTTTTCTATTCGAAGTGTTAGTCTCTTTTAGGCGACACACTTCCTCCAGGCCTTGGTCGGTGCTAGTATAGTTTTTCAAATGTCGATTCATTAGTATTATGACATTGGGAAACCCTAAGGAGAATTTCAAATATGAGGGAGCTTGTTTGAAAACACAGTAATTGTTTCTAAACTAACTTATTTTGGAAAATCTTATTTTCCAATGGCGATACCTTCCCACCCAGCCAACATTTTCGCGCCCCTTTTCTCAACCATGTTTCGACTTCCCTAGTCCCTTCTCCTTCCCTTCTCCTCTGCCTTTACCCTCGCTCCCTATGATATCTCCTTCCTTCCTAATCCCGCCCCCCCGTCCGTTCTCCTTCAACTCTTACCCACTCTTCTGCTACCTTTCCCTCCCCAGTCCTCCCGTGGTCTCTTCTCCCGCCCTACACTCTTCTTGTCCTATACTTTCCATTCTTTCCTTTGGACTCTAGCGTACCCCTACCATTTCTGGTCTTTTCCGCTCTGTCTTTCCCAATTCTTCCCCTTCTCTTCTTTGTCCCATCCTCTCCCCAATTTCTCCTTCATTGCCTCTCTTGTTCGCCAATGGTGAGCTATGGGGTTGCCGGGAAAGAGGAGACATGATGGGATCGCGGGTGACATCAGTGGTATGACGTCACCGATCGCTTGAATAGAAATTTGTGTATGTTAGTTTTGGCGGTCATATTATTATGGAGGTCATATATCGACATATGGAAAAAGGAGATTCCAAAAAACGGGAGGTAAGGAAACAATAATGTTTCAAAACAATTTTTATCATTGTCGTCCTTCTGAAAATTGAGCTCAAATCCATTTCCCAAGATTGTAAAACAAAAAACTGCCGTTTTAGTGGTTAACCATCAATTCGCACAGTATTGAAGGTAGGGCTTTGCAAACATGCATTATTGCGTCAAAACCGCAAGTTTGTTCCACGGGACTGGGGGTTGTATGTGCAAGTGCCAGCATCTCATATCAAGTAGAACAACACAATAGACATAAATTGAACAAGAACCTTTAATTAAAGTTATGGAAAACTTACAAAAGTTAGCCACAAATTACCGAATGTCTTATTATTAATGTCCCTGTTTTTGAGTATGTTTATTTTTATTCTCTATTCTTCCAATGGCCTAGTCAATCATGTAGAGCATATTGAAGAAGAAATTTCCTTTTTTGAAATTGTGGCAATGCCAGTGCGCTTTAAAGGTGCAACGAGAGATTTGGGTATCCTTAGTTATGTAATCGAAATACCCCAAATAGATTCTTTACCCTGCATTTGCTACAGAATTGCCTTGAATGTGACAAGGGATTTTATTTTGATTAATTGCAATATAAAACGGGCTGTTTAGTATTGCTCAATAGCAAATTAGAAATTTCACAATTGTGTGCCACAGAAATGTTCTTAGAGGAGGGCCGATGCATAGATGAGCGCTCCGACAGCTGGCCTCTTTAGCAGCGGTGTGGACCACTGTGCTTGTGCTTTCTGTTATCTGTTGTTCTTTCTACACGTTATGGCTCCTGAGGCAGTCAATTCACAGAGTCTTTCTCCCGGGATAGCCCCTACTCGAGGTCGGCCAAATGAAAACGGAAATTATAGAGCCTCATCGGGCCGGCTATGAGAATTGAATGTACGCAACCCCACTTGCTACCGTGAAAGAGGTTCTTGAGGATTTGCTTGTAATTAAAAAAAAGGAATTGCGGACGTTTTCTGAAAAGAGGGGTGAGGGGGGAGGAAAGCGGTTCAAGGGGTAAAAATGAGAGAGAGGAAGTGGGGTGTCTCTAAAAAAAATTTAGTAGGTTTTAAGAGTTTCACAAATGGGTCAATAGGCTATCAGGGTCATTAGAGGCCCACTGGTTTACACCACACCTGAGAAGGTGGATCCCTCAAGGATGGTTCGGTATGACAAAGTATGAATGTTGATTCAATGCGGTAAGTGAGAAATGAAATATAAAGGTCGGGTATAGAAGCGTGGGGAATCCGCTTCGGAACAGCACTAGATCTAAGAGAGTTGCCCACTTGTTGTTGACGTCAACGCCTCGGGCAACGAAACAAAGCACTGCCCCCCTCTCCCGAAGTCATGCCAAGGAGAGTATGCACGGGCATGGTGAGATGTAAAATTATCGCGCGCATCAGGCGTATAGGCTATTGAATGCTGACGGAATAGGGCATGGGCATATCTGTGCACACTTTTTTCTAAACATGTCAAGAGGAGAAAATGGGTGTTGAAAGGGCGCCCTCTATTATTTCCCTACTCTCTTGTGGGGGTAAACAAGCTGAGGGGAACATGTAGCAGAGGTTAAAACAAGGAAAAAAACAAGAAACAATAAATGTGTCTGCGGATAATAGAAACGGGCACGAAACAAAAAGAAGTATTCTTTCCATTTCTTAGGGACACCTGTTATGTGAAATCTCTGTGTGCTGCACCTTTCAAAGAGGGTTACAACTGTTGACCTTTCTTGAATAAACAAAATGATACTGACCCCCAATGATAAGATTGATTTGACTCAAGTGTTTCCAATTGGACTTCAAGCATAAATAGCACTTTTTGAAAAGTGCCCCCAATTTTTAAATTTGAGATAATGCACAGTTGTGTTGGTAATTGTCTTGTAAACTATACCTGTGAGCTCTGTGAAAGGTAATGTTCAAAAGTGTGCATGCTTCATAAAAGGGATTCGGGGAAGCCTGATCCTAATTCAGCAGCATCCCTCAAAATTTTTGTTGATTATAAATGGCACAATCTCGCTATTTTCCGGCTATTTCATATTGGAATGACGTTTTCAGTGACTGTTGAATTTTCAGGATCCAATATCATTTTTTTTAAATTGTGCGTGCTCTTCAAAAAATGTGCTAGCATTGCTTTAACCCACAGCACAATGGCTCAGAAGACCCTCCCAAGTGCCTTTTCACCTACAAATTGTTTTTCCATGCCAATGGGAAACTCATAGCAATAACACATAATCTTAGTTCCACACAACAAACATTCCTTGTACATTGTAGATTATCGAGTGCTGCGCGTAAGTGACAGGAGATACAAATTTCTCTCAAATTGCACTTGGTCAGTTGTAGACCACCAACCAAGAATGTTTTGAAGGTTTAATCCATAGGTTCTCAATAGGCGGCCCGCTGGCCAAATCCAGCCCGCCAACCATTAATTATTGGCCCTCGACTAGCTCAAATATATAAAGGTAAACATAAGAATTTCAGGTGTATTTGGCCCTCAAGTAGGGAACTTTCAAACTCGGCATTCTCTGGCCCTTCAGCTAAAATAATTGAGAACCCCTGGTTTAATGGACAAACCAAGCACAAAAGAAAACCTCAAGCCTTGTTTTGAACTTGCCAGCTATCCTAATCGTCCCTATAGGAAACCATGCTTTGAATTTCTGTTGTGCACGACAGAGATAGAGCAGAGACTGGGGGACAGTCTAACTTCATTGCTGCTGTGGCTTTAACCTATTAAACATACCTACAGAATTTATAGTCAGGGACAGAATTTGCCGTCCAATTGCGCGTATGTCAAGGTTAGTTAATCAGCGTGGCGCGGACCATGATTGGTTTGATGTATAGTATGGGCGGGGCATGTTCAAACAAAATATGATTTAAAATGTCAAAACGTGCCCTATATCAGTCAGGTTTTCGACTCACGAACATAATTCACGTAAGTAAACTTTGTTTTAATAAGCTTGAAATGTTTACAGATTATTATTCACGGC
>JAMKCH010045379.1:0-24905 GCA_023653785.1 Ophioderma brevispina | reverse complement strand
GAGAACACGTTAATTTTCTTTGATATCTAATCTCAACTGTAATAGTTCGAACTACGAATTCAACAAGATGGTGATGTAAAGTGTATCTAAATCTCACATTTAGTGGAAACAAAGTGGGAGGGACGAGGTTAAATGTAAATAATTTCTGAACATGGAAAATGAAATATTTCCTTCTTTATCTCAAGTGTTTAAGAATGGTTGACACCACGCGCGTAGCCAGGATTTGCACCCCGGGGTGGTATCCTGGGGGAACGATCCAAACCCAATATTGGAGGCCCAGCGGGGCACGTAAGGCCACAGCGGGTCCAGTGGCGAAGCCTCCGTAAAAATACGCGTGATGACAATTCAGCCTTATTTCAAGCACTTCTTCTCCCGGTTTAGCCCGATGGAATGCACGCACTTTCTCCGCACCTCTGTACGCGCTTATGGGCACACCAAAGGAATGCAAAGTCTATCACATTTGTGCAGAAGAAAAACTATGTGCGCTTATAAGTGTAGCAGTTTCGCCCACATACCCTAGATCGACGGCACTTGCCCTGTGCTACTCATCTGCGGAGTATGCTTGCCCTGTTGGGGAAAGACAACCCATGACAGAAGAAGCTTGTTCCGCTTTAAATCTCCTGCCGGCTTATCACAGGATTGCATACCGTCCAACACCACGGAAAACTTACAATCCTAGCAGGAATGCTCCACCAGACATCCGGTCGAAGCGTAGCGAACATGCAAGAGCGTAGCTGCAAGTATCTAATGTAAGCACCTTATGTCTGACAGATACCTGCTGCCAACCGCCTTACAAACAATACAGAGAGAGTAAGGTTTCTTAAGCAAAGTCCAAACCGCTTGAAACAGTCTCTAAGGAGGTCAAGAGAGTCGCCTTGTGGAAAGAAAGACTTGCCATCATGATCAACCAAGTAACATCTATCGGCGTGACCTGGTGAGCATCTCCCTCCTTGAGAAAAAAACTGGACCCTCATGGGCTGCTGGCGAGCCTCAACAGATTGAGAACAGAACTGGCCGATCTAAGGTTTCCTTGCAGAAGTGGGGGCTATCTGGAAGCAGATCAGGATACTTACCTGTGGTTGTGGAGCGCACCACCCAGGACATGGAACACTCTGGGTCTGCCCTGCTGGGTGGAGCAAAATGCACAAACAAGGAACTTGCAGAATTCAGTGAAGGAGCCAGACGTTGTACCCGGACCCATCTCTGGCTGGATCATATTTGAGAACCACAGTGTGTTGGACACGATAAAAGAAGAGAGCAGTTTTTTCTAGTTTGTTGCATGGAATATATCCCCGCAAAGGAAAAATACAGGATATAATGACAACATTTAAAAACAAAGAATGAGATTCATGATTTTAGTTTATATTGAATTAAAGCATAACGTAGCACATGTTTTGGGAAAGTGCTCCAAATTTTTTCAAATATTTTGATATTTTGTGGACAGTTTATGCGGGTAAGGTCTAGTGACCTATTGACCTTGAATGGTATGCTAAAATTGTGTATTGTCATAAGAAAAAGGATTTGCAGCATCCCAACGGCAGTGCTAGAAAATGGCAATGTTTGTCCTCCCATTATGAAATATCACGTCTCACAAAATGACAAAACGTGACTTGCCGGAACCGGGAGAGAAATAATCGACACGTTAAGACACGATGAATTTAGAATTTTAATTCTTCTAATACAACTTTCTTCTTCGGTCACAATAAAGAACTTTAGTCAGTTACTAGCCAACTACCCACAGGGCCTGCAGTGGCCAAGGGGGCATTAAGTCCAAGTATATTGGGATTATTGCTTTGATACAGAAATTTTGTTTTACGCTTTGTCTCTCTTCCTGGCAATTGCAATCCAGACACCAGAAATAAAGTTGTCAGTGCAGAAAGTGCATGTACCGGAGCATGGTGAGTTCTGGATATAAATCCGGGAATAAAGTTGTTAGTGGCAGAAAGTTGTATGTATCACCAGTGACAAATCTTGGAGATAACACCAAAAATAAAGTTGTTACTGCCACTGTGTCAACCATCATGTGACGTTCATTGGTAAAAGCACGCAGAGGGAAGCAATTGTGGGCTTTCACCAGAATATTCTTCTCTTCCCCCCAAGTAGCCATTAAGATTAGACTTCCATGTTGTAAAAAATTCACAATAATTAAGTGTTTAAAATGGCAATATGTTGCCATTAAGTCCCATAATCCGTATGATTTTAAAGGTTTAGCCCTGAGCAGCAATCACACTACCCATTTTGTCCATCCCCTTGGATGTAAACTGAAGTATCATGCAATACGATTCGCATATGTAACAAAGACAAACGGTCAGACATCGTATGAACCCACCAAAAAAAAAGAACGGTGTACCATGCCAGCCGGTGGCTTCATTATGGAGAAAATTGTAATCTTCTGCATTTTGACACACTTCAGTACACATCCCGGTATGGAGCCAACACAGCAATCCCATCCATGTCTTAGTTGGAAAATAATTCTCCTCTCCTTGGAGACACAGACCGTCCTATGAAGCCCCAGCGTACTCAGCCGTGCTTGCATTATGGAATATATATATATAATTATCTGGCTTGGAGACACATCTATGAACCAACTGCATACCACCATCGGTTTCATTGTGTAAAATGGAAAATATAAGTATCTTGCTTGGAGACACGGTCAGCCATGTCTCTATTAAGCCGGTTTTGAGGTCTTTTGTATACAAAAAAGGTGCATCTCTATGCCCGGCTGTCAAGAGCGGGATCTGGGATCGTTGAGCGAGACTTTTTTAAAAGGAGAAAGCTGTAACGCTGATTTGCTGACACGCATCAACGCAGGCAAACAAATGTTGCTCCGATTGCTTGCACTGGCGTTTTATGCAGGGGAGAATTTTCATAGAGAATTACTACATGATATTTGTATGTACAACGTGAGTTCTAATGACCTTTTGACCTCCGCACGTGAGTTAGAATATGAATCAGTTGGTTGCCAATAGACCTTTTCAAGTAAATCTGAAACGTCTGGAAAAATACATGTTTCTGACGAATCTTATTTGCTCGCGTATCTTCACAAGTGTTTAAAGTAAGCTAGAGGTAAAGTTTAGTGACAAGTGCTGCGCCACTAGCTGTAAGTAATATATACTTGTGTAATTGAGTGGGCATTTCGGTTAAATTCCTCAACCAGTTTTTTTTAATGATTCATCAGGAAATATCGAAAAATAATTTTGGGTATTTTTTGGCGGCCATCTTGGATCAGTGGCGGATTTAGGAAAAGGGCCTGTCACAGCGTACGGTGGGGGGCCCCTTAAGCGTCAAGGAACAACGCAATAGATGCGCCTTTAGTGCACTAGGGTGTCCGAGGGGCCACCCTTGAAGAGCATATTTAGGGGGGCCCTGTCAGCAGCTGTCGACACTGCGACTCTGAAATCCCCACTGCTCCGGTAGGTTGCGGCCATTTTCAAAATGGCCGCCACTCCAAAGGAACTTTGCATATATCTGGCGGTCTTTGGAATCCATAGAGATATAATCTGGTGCTACACTCATGTTTTCGGACCAGGAAATTAATATGTTGTATATGCCTTCTAACCCTATTTTCTTTTTCACATTAACATTGTGCTTCTTTATGTTCACTCTTGCCATTATAGTTCAAAGCGGTCAAGAGCCATTTTTAAACCATGAATATCATCAGACCGTTAGTTTATTTTTTTTTCCGAATGTGGTCTCTGGACTCTTCCGGAGAAAAATAACGGCCTGATGAATATTCATGTATTAAACATATAGGCCAATAACAAAGGAAAATTCTAGAAACACCCAAGCCTCAGGTGTACAATGAAAGAAATAACTATAGTGAAGACTGATAACTCGATATAACAGCCTATATGCGAAGATCGGATTAACATCTACTTGTTAGCTTATTTGTCGATTACTATTCACCAATTTAATTGTTGTAAGTACATAGCAATTTTGCTTCTTTATATTTTAAAGGGACCTCGAACATTCTGCTCTTTTAATTGTTGAAATATTTAAAAAAAAAAAAAAAAAAAAAAAAAAAAAAAGCTTATTGTTATTGTCCGTTACGCATATGCTTGTGGCTAATATTTCGACTACGAAGCACCAAGATATGTGATTTAAAAGATGTTTAACAATTGAACAATTACTACCAGTAACTCCAGATCCTTGAATACGGGATTTAAAATAAAATTGAGGGAGAATCGTATCAAAAAATTAGGGAAGTTCTGCCTTTGTTTTCTTTATATAATGGCAATCGGTGCTCGGATAGCCGAAATACATAGTAGCCTCATTAAGAATTGACACTCAGATATGTTAATCTTCTCTTAGCTAAAACTTTTGAGCACTAACCTGCGTGCCCCACATCGGTTGTGCAACCAGTATAACTGTGTATCAAAGATCTTAATTCTGGTGTCAGGAAATCTTAGGTCAGATTACGTTGGAAGGTTATTTGATCTGTACCTACTTAAATATTAAAACCTTCTGCCTTGCCTAACTAAAATAGACCTTAGCACGGATGCACATAGGATAAATCTTCTCAAGATAGGACCATTTCCGCTTTCCCCGACAATAATTATCTCTCGCAAGCCAGAAGATTAACTTTATCGACTACCTTGGTATTAGAGCTCCTGGCCAGTTAATATAACAGCACAAACTGGTTGTTTTTTAATTAAAAAAACTTAACACAGTAACGCGGCTTCAAGATATTAAAAACAACGAAATATATTCTCATTTTAACTGAATAATTAATATATATCGATTTTTAGTTTTTGTCCTCGACGTATTGTAAGATAAAGAAGTCAAACCCCCGTTTATGAAAAATAAATTTGTTTTTAATAATTCTGGATGAGCCTGTTTAGACTCCGACTAGCGGCGAGCCATTATTTTTTCATCACGTGTGCTTCTCAATGCCTTATCTATTACTTATGGTGTGACTTTCCCTCATTCCTACAAGAACCAAGATAGCCCGCCAAAATGTCCGCGTAACATAAATATTAAGCTATAATCTCTCAGATTGTTTTGTTATCTTTGCCTAGGTTTTTGAGATCAAAGATTCAATATCGCGCTCAAAAAGAAAAGAAAAAAAAAAAAAAAAGTCTAAGTTACATGAACTTTCTCACACTGGGATCCAAGCTGGCCGCCGAAATAAACCAAACCCCCTTGTATGGGCATCATATTTACAAATCCTGTATAGTAACTCAAAATTGAAACAGCTTTTAGCAAATCTGTGAACAATTTAAAGTTTTGACTGTCAACACTCCATTGCATTCCATGGCTTGACTTGTTTCCCCCTACTTCGTAAGTAAACATTTAGACACACTCAAAAGTATTCCTTAATTTTATCCTATGAGGCTCCATCTTTAATTTTTCACCGTTTTATTTATCCAAATCGGAGTAATTTTAAAATTTGACCCATGACAACACTGAAATCACCCTTTTTATTGATCTTTGCTTTTTTAATCTACAACAAACAAAAACTTTCGGCGCACAGATAGTAAAACTATACCTTTTTGGAATCCACCTTATGGATAAACTAGTAACTTTTTGGTATAGCTTTTCAACATGATTGGTATCAATTTCCAAAATTTTGAAAAGCTTCACCCAAAGACTTTTTAATTAAAAAAAAACAAAAACATTTCCCCACCCCCACGATAACTCACTGTTTTTTAGTTAAATTTTGAACACCCCAAACCCCTACCTTACAAAATCAGTTGGAAATCAGCTTCTTTAAAATTTTTTTCACAGATTTTTTCTTCGTAGGCGTGTCCACAAGTCATGTAGTATTGCGTTATTGTGGTGCCAGTGGTGGCCAGTGATTTATTCACCGTAACTTATCCGGGGCCGCGTGTATTCCATTAACGGATGCTCCTAGCATGGCCCGCTGCATGTTGAGACTGGGGGCGTAAGTGGTAACAGTCATGGGTTTAACACATCCTACTCTTATTCGGCACTGACTGCGACTTTACATGTACAGATTTGTGACTTTCTGCACACGGACCGACGGCTTAACTTACACGTCCCTCCGAAGGACTGGATGCTTTCCATGATTCATTGCACAAATTCCGTGCAAACGTGGAGTGAGAGCGGTAATTCTCTGTATTTAATCACTAGCTCGTATACAGATTAAAATCCCGAATTGAGCACCCGAATAATCCCAGCAAGTGACCCCACCGGGATTCGAACCCTGGATTTTGTTGGTAAATTTGCGGGCCCACAGGCAAGCACCCTAACGCTTAGGCCACACGCTCTCACAGATGAACCTTATTTTAGAGTTATTAATACTTTCACCATCAGCTTTGAATTTCTGAAGCAGATATAGTACTTGATTTAGTGTCTATTTTATTGTTTTTTGGGGTCAAGAAATGAAAGTGATAAATGTATCTTATATTCTACGATCCACGATGCGGTCACAAGAGCCCTGGTATACGTCATCCCATATAAAGCTTAAACCCCAGTAAGGGCGTCGTATATGGCTGCGTACCATTTCCAAAAATCCCTAAAAATCCCTAAGTAATTTCCGAAGAAGACAAATCCTTTATCGGGTACTCGGTGTTTATAAGCACGAGAAGCAGTTGGTAATGTAATTTTATCATTACATTTCCACAAAAAAATCCAATATGGGCTTCTCAAAAGTCCAAATATGCTCGCAGAATCATTAAACGATCTTAACTCCTCCATTATACCTATTACGCTACTTGAATACATACTGAACACCCTAAACGTGTTCTGCAAGTGTTCAAACTCTTTTCCAGTGAGTCACACTCTGCAATGTTTACTTTAACACTCTGAAGCATTTCCGACGCAGCAGGACACGTCAGTGTTCTGCACATTTGCAGTTAGAGGCTTGATTCCAGTGTCTATATGCATGCTTTATGCTTTACACTTATGAGATACATGTATTAGATCACCATAAACCCTTTAACTGGCATTCTCTGTAATGGACATTTTAAACTTTAAAGATGGCGCCAATACAGCCGCCTTTGAAATAGTAAAACCTACATTATATGTGTATTATAGGCAGTTACAATCACCTAATTATTATTATAAGGTGTAAATTAAGGTACGGGATAAGTATTTGACTATTTGGCAATTCCTATCTGGAATTTCTTTTTTCTTAACATGCAAAATGTTAAGATGTCGGGCCAATGTGGCTACCTTTTGTACCTATAAATTACGATACATCTTTAATGTATTTAGTTAACACCCAAATGAGTATTAAAGTTTAAATTAAGTATAGATGTGAATGTCTTTGGACATTATCACTCGATCTGGTATTTTGTTTTTGACAACAGGCGTAAAATTCAAAATGACGGCCAATATTTTATGACTATAATGACAATTTGTAGGTTTTTAAAGTCTTTACAGTGCAGCATATTGACTGCCATCTTCATCGGTAAGCTTGTTAACACACTTGTAATGTCAGATATGAGTTCCTACTGTATCTAGCGTGCAGGGAATTATGTCTCCATCACAAATACCTGATAAGTTATGGTCATTGAATAATTTCGTGTCATATTGGTTTTAGGGTTGCCATATTGGATTTGGTGGTAATGTTGTGATCAATCCGTCAATAACCCGTCCAAAGATTCCGTGTGCTTTAAAACCTGGATCTATTGCATAATTAATGGCCATTTGAATGCATTTTTTTTATTTTTTTTATGTATTTTGGATTTCTAGAAAATGCACTGCACGAAATTTTGCACACCTCATAAATATTAGCTTAGTCATCATTGACAAAAATCGAATCAATAGAAAAAGTCGTACTCCATTTCCACCCTGTGTCCACAATTCCTCCTGACTATAGAGGCTGCTTTAAGAAGTTTGACTTTGCGTGAGATAGACAACTCTCTCTGTATTTAGGCGGTTTAGCAGCAATGTCTCTGCTGGACACATGGGTGCTTCCGTTAGAGACTTGACGCGCGATGCTCGCTATAACTTAGACGGATTTCTGGTGAACATTCCTGCAGACACTCAATCTCGGTATTACCTGGAACAAAATTGCTACAGATGTTTTCTGCTGTAACTGTTGTACAAACCCTCCCGAACATCATATCAAAAAGGTATGAAAAAGGAAGCTGGCAAGATATGCTAATTTGCATAAAACCTATATGCCATTGTTGCCTATCTTTTGGTTTTATCAATATATTTAAAAGGGGACGACCCGATTGTAAGTACATAAAGTTTTCATCTTGATAGATGGTCTTCACCCCTAAACCTCATTTAAGTTTTGCGCTGATATTTCACCCTTTTCATGTGGGAGCTAAAAACATTGATTTTCTTAGCCCTACCTATTTTTTTTTGTATTTTGTAAAATTGTAATATCGTCGACCAAAATGGAGTACTCTTTCGCTCATAACTCCAAACCGAATATTCCTTAGCCCTAAGATTTCACATGGTAAATGATAAAAATAGTAGCTTTCCTTTAACTACCAAAATGTTGTCCACTTCTGGTAAAACTTGGAGTAATGGGACGATGGACGATGCTATTAGCGATCCGGCCACATCCCCTTAACCCTTCATCTTCTTGTTTCTCAACATGCCTTTTGGGTGGGTACCGTGTGTAGTGCAGATGGTTTGTGATTCTCGTCCTCATAGACGGTCATGTATTCCATTCCGTCCTCTTGGCATTTAGATGTAGGCTACTTTATCTGCAGCAGTCCTCATGAATGCTTTGTGAGTACGATCTTGTGCAGCAACATATCACATCACCTGTTAAAGAGCTGCGTATCAAGGTCTGTGAGATGCCTGATTTGTGACTCTAATTTTTTGCTTGACCGCCTTTTATGCTGGTCTGTCCCTGCCTATTCCCGACTATTACCAACTGACCCCCTTTTAAATGTTCACAACCTCAATGACCTCACATTTTTCTTCTTTCCTGCTATCCACTTTTAACACAGTTTGCATAAATTTTCCACTTTCTAAAAGATGTGAACATCTAAATTCAAAATTTTCGCAGCCTACGGCACATTTTTATTTATAATTACCTGGCAATTTGAACTCTGGAAAAGAGGTACTTCCTATTTTAACTTCAGATTTAACACCATTGGCCCCCTTCTTAAAGTTTCAGACTGGAATTACCCCATTTTTATTCAGCTTGTGTACCGGAATGACCCCCATATTTTGGGTACATTTTATCTGAAAGTACCCTATTTTTCACCTGGCCGAGCACATATACCCATCCTTTGCATACGATGTCCCCATTCCGATTGCAGTCTGACATCACTCTAGATGCAAAAATGATTTTGCGCGGGAAAATTGTCGGCCATCTTGAATAATACCATCAAATTTCCACTTTTAATATCAATTCCAAGTGCTACCACCTTGCAGGCAATAGCTATGCAAAGAGCATAATTCAACTACTAACAGAAACAGGGAAAATTCCTAAGAGCATGCATTTATGAGATATACCTTTGTCGAAATATTGGCGTATAACGTCCACGTAATTATCAATACAAATTAGCATGTCTTGCAGACTTCCTTTTCTACCTTTTTGATATGTTTTTGGTAGTCTTTTTCTTAGCAGTTTGTTCCAGGTGTACCTCGTATTTTTCATAGATGTGAGTGGACCTATTGGTGTGGGACGAAGACCTCCTGTGTAAGCCGTCCAGGAGCATTAAAGCTGGTGTCAAGCTCTTGCATTGGTAATCTTTCCAATGCATGCTACGCTGCCATGCTGATAGCACCAGGGTCAGTGCCGCTGATCTAAGGATATGTGGCTGGGCACTCCATCTTGTGGTCAGTGATTTTGTTCAAGATGTTATTGTGTGAACAGACTTTACTCTTTATCTTCTTTTAAGAACCCTCTAATTCCAAAGACTTGAACAATGACAAAAGTTTTTAAAATTTAAATCTAGTTTCTTGGTGGATTTGCACGTAAGTGTTTTTCCTCATAACGGACGAGTGATTCATCCAACTTTGGTAACTCTCCTCGACAGCCTGCATCATCTGGTGCACTGATTCCGAGATCATCTGCCTAGATAAACCGACATGCTCTACACGCCTTGGTTGTCGTAGAATAGTTGTTTGCCCAGGATAGGAGCGAGCACACTCCCCTTGGGGTCTTCCATTCTTGAGCTACTCCGCGTTTCTTCTTTGCTCCTAGCTGAACAAAGGGAAACTCCTGATTGATTCATTCAGCCGATGACCTTAGTGGTTCCAAGATTTTATGGAGTAGGCATCTGCAATTACTGTCTGTTCATTAAAGTTGCATTGTTCCGATCGCCTTTGGGACCCACTGATTTACCGGGAAGTGTTATCGATTTTATATCAGAATGAAAGGCCACCAAAATCCACCGTTTTAAATGGTTACCATCAAAATATTAGCACAGTATTGAAGGGCTTTGCATATGCATTATTGCTTCAAGCCGGCAAGTTGTTTTCCCACGGTAATTTGACTCCCAGGCGGAGTGCAGTGGCAGGCTCTCATATCAACATGAACACAATAGACATAACTCGGAACAACACATTTAACTAGATGTCAGGTTTATTAATTATTTAAAAATACGCACGTTCGAATAAGGCACGAAAACAGTTTGTTGGGTATCTTTGGACATATACTTTTACATGACAAAGGCATGGGACACTTTAAACCTCAAATCTATTGAAATCTGGTATTTACCCTCGTTTTCAAAAGGAACAACATAAGGTTTGTAACCATTAGTTTTATGTACGTTTTGTGGAGGTCCATTAACTCCACTTGTAGTAGTAAAAGTTGTTACAAGTTTACAAGGTTGAATGGCGGCATTTGCAAGGTGCCGCTGTGATTCTTTGTTGCGACCAATTTATAAACAGACAAGACGTGACCTCTTATTTCAAATATACGTTTGGCACAAAAGTAACTCGCAGTTTTTTCGATCACATTTGTGCCAAAGTCAATAATTGTTAAAGTTTTCGGAATATACATTTTGGTGCCTAGGTCTTGCTCTTTCTTTAACACCCCATTGTAAAAAATGCGTGCCAAACTGGCCTGAGATAGAACGCCTGAAAGACGTTATACTCCCAACCAAAAGTTGCAGTCTTTGGATTTTTCAATGGCCCACGAGGTGGTATTACAACGCAATAAAAATGTGTATTGATTTTCCTGGTTCCGACCCCGTGAGAGTCTGTTTTTTTGTCATACTCAAATATTCATATAGATCCGAAATTGCACAGTCCGCAGCATAATGTGTGTGAATATGGAATTTCTCCTCGCTCCCATTTCATAGAATGTGCGGGTATATGCAATGGGTGCTCAGCACGCCTCATGGTCGAAGTCATGAAAATCGTTGGTCCGTTGTCAGTGAATCATCCGGAGCACGTAAAAAGTTGGCAGAGCTCATCAAAAAGAGGTAGGAGATCCATCTCGCGTCTGTTACCTGTCACTCATCACTTTAGGTATCAGAGTCCTCTAGTTGTGATGCGGGAACCGCTTTACTGGAGGTTTCAATTGTCCAGATTCAGAGCTACTTGCAATATTGATTGTGGTCCGTTTCGAGTCGCTGTACACTGCAATGCCATTGAAAACTCCAACATCGCAACTTTTATTTTGGGAAGGTTTTACGTCTTCCAGGCGTTCTATCACAGCATTTTTGACGTTTTTTTATTTAGCAGGTGTTCAATAAAGACCAAGACCTAGCAACATCCAGAAAACTTGATTAAGCAGAATTATCCATGCGCACACCGTTCCTGTCCATTTGGCTTCACATGAAGTGTTGGAAAGTATTGTTACAGTATAGATGATACAGATACAGAAAAACTATGGGACCCTATACGACCTGTTTCTCGACCTTTCACCTTTTGCATATACAACTTCACCTAAGAAGACTTTTGACTGGATGTGACCTTAAACACTCGATATCGGCTCATAATTATAGCATATATTTCTGTTTCTGTTTGGTGCCGTCGGTAATAGCTGCTTTTGGCAATCAACATCAACTTTGTTAAACCCATAGACCTTTTGCAGGAGACTCGCGAAAACTACTCCTGGTAAATACTTTAAAATGGTTGATAGCGTGAACTTGAAGAGTTGACGATGTTGTATTATGTTATGTTCATCCTGCGTTTAAATCAACAGCTACTAAGTCAATAAACTAACAATGCCTTGTCATACACCAATAGGAAAATGCTAATAGGAGCCGATTTTACGACATCATAAAGTTGTAAACTTAGATTTTTTTATAAACCTATAAAACGTTCCCAAAGGGGCTTACAAGCATCAAATACAAATTAAAGGACAGGAGGAGATTTTTTGGGATTTACGAAGTTCTCTCAAAGTGCACAGTATCGGTTGTGACCACCTACCGAGACGTTTCGAAGGTTTATTGAACAAGGAGAAGTACAAACGCAAAACCTTGTTTTGAACTTGCTGCTGTGTAATCAGCCCAATAGAAAATTGTTTTGATTTTCTGGCGGGCCGACAGGGAAAATACGAAAATCAATCAGCTTCTTTATAAAGACAATAACCATTCGGCTTATTCACTTCGGTGTGATCTAATACATGGTATAACAATTCCAAAAAATCATGGATAAGCTTCATCAGTAGGATTGTTTCTATGGCGTATTGTTAAATTTATGTTAGGTAAATCCAGTAAGTACTCACAATGTTTAGCTTTCGTCATGTGGGATGATGACTTGATCACAAATGATCGGGTTCAATGCTTTTCCGCGGAGTTTGACAGTACTTATTCCTGGGTGCGATGTTCTGCAGTGAATCATATACATGATCTAGGGTAAACTTCAATGTCACGGTTCATCGTTTGGCTTCCTCTTACGTATCCAGATCCTTCTCTAATCTTCCTTGTGAATTGATTCGAATTTCTCTCAAGATAATCTTTGGCCTTTCCAGTCAATGACATGATGCTTCTGTGCAATGTGGTATGTGATGGCTGATTTGTTTAAGCCTCTGAAAGCGACTCCTTTTTCGGGGCTCTAGTTACCTCTTGCTACATATCTCTCTGCATTTTATGGTTCTTTCAACCGGTGCCAAAAGATCTCCCCGATGAACGATTGATGCATCCTTTGCAGCTGATGTAATCTACTACCCCGAACATTTTTGGCTCCCTGTATCTTCGGGATGGACCAATAAGTTCCTTATTGCTGTTGTATAGTCTATGACGGTAGAGGTTTTGTGTTTCCAGAAGATGCGTTGAAGCTTTTCTGACAACCCCCATATGCCGGATGACAACCATTCTTTCGTCTTTATCTACCTGTGTCTTCTTTCCTGTGTTGTTGGGTTTGTGTTTATTTTTCATTTGATCTTTTATTTTCATTTATCTATCGTCCATCTGGGGTACCGCAGTTGTTGCGGCAATCTACAATCCTTTCCCCCTTTCATTTCTTCTCTTCTTCATTGACGATGTTATTCATTCGATCCAACAATGTGCGGATAAATCCAAGTTCTGATGTAGTGGAGTGCTGAGAATCAAAGATCAGATATGAGCTCTGTGTGTTTTCTTTCTGGACACCAACAGTTTTACAGAACCACTGCTGCTCTTGCTACTATCAACAGTGTCAAGAAAAGGAATGTTTCCTTCGACTGTTCCTCGTGTGTAAATTTGAGTGCAGTGGTGATCGTCCTGTCCGCTTTGAGTCGTTCTCCTTGATGATTCCAGTACGTCATCGACATAACCGTCGCCATCAGTTTGGTTTACAGTCCATGGGAGCACTCCTAATTACTTCTTTTTTCAAGCCACTTCATGAATATATTGGCGATGATGGCACTCACCGGACTCCCCATCGCTGCCCCAAATTTCTTACGGTAGATGTTATTTCTGAACGAAAAATATCGTGTGTCAAGATTAAACTGAAGGAGCTCCTTTATGTCATCGGACATTAGTTTCGGTTCGTGCGGCAGGGTGTCGTCTTCATTTAAGATTGGGAAGATGTCTCCCTCCTAGTACAAAATCGGCTCATTTCTTCAGCTAATTGTTTGTCATTGGTAACATGATGTTCTGACTTGTGTGTGTGAACCGGTTGGGCGTAGACATTGGTCATTCGTCTTGCTCTGTAACCACGTTGAAGCAATCGCTGATTTACAGTTGGGCACTTACCACAAAAACGACGACGACGGCTCGTGGGCAATTTCCGGCGCTCTACGGCACACAGAATAATTAGTCACTGATCATCTCGTCTGGTAGTTAATCGTGGTCGTCCTGGAGATTTGGTTGTCCTCAACAATGACCCACCTCGATGATGTCTGAGGATTTTACAGACCGTACGATGCGATTCCGTTTTTTTTGATATTCAGCGACTTTGGCTTGGTTGTACCCTTCCGTCGAGAGTGCAAGCAGCTCTTCGGAGATTGACAATGACGTTGGACTCGGCATAGCATATAGGGGAACTTCTGTGCCAGGTTTTTTTAAAGGTAACAGCCAACTCTGAAAAACGTGAGCTCATTGCACACAGGCGTGAAGCAGGGAAAAGGGACAAACAACAGACGTCTTGCCTTTTATAGCGCCCAACAAAAGTCATGTTACGTAATTAAAATTGTTGCATTGATTAACTTTCATCTTGGTAGTGGGGACTCATAACGTACTCGAATATGTTACAGGGCTTTCAAATAGAAATATTACTTTACAAATTCGTTAAGGATTGGCTGAAAAAAAATGTGCAACAGTGTATTGTTTTTGGGCCATATGTCAAGCGATGCAGCTAAAACTTGGCAGAAGTATTACCACCTACCACCGATTCGATCTGTGTATGGTGAGAAGACTACTGGCCAAGACCTCATTAGGTGGTCAGAAGTTACCGCTAGTGACGCTAACTTTGATCCCATTTTGTGAAAATATATAAAACGACAATGCGACATTATGGTGCTATAAACCACTAACTAGCTCAAAAATAAAAACTAGCCAAGACCCCATAGGTACTTTAGACCCAAGGTGACCTCTCATAAGTTTTGTAAAATTTTAGTAATATTCCCAGCCAATTGCCAGCCTAATTTGTCAGAACCAAGGCCAAAGAACTCGTGGGGAGTGTTCTGCGGGTGACCTCTGTTACCATTTATGTGACCTTTGCCCCAGCTGCAAATGCTACAAATTTGCTGATAGCAAAGAGAGGCAAGATTGTGTTCGAGAAACTTGTCTCGTGTCTTATCCAATACTTAGTTTAGTATGCATGTGTACCAAATTGTCATGCACATTATGCCATATCTACAAGAAATTTGAACCTTTTTATTTTTCGTCTGTAAAATGGAGTAGCGATGGGAATGGGACAAAGCATTGGGTATCAATACAACTGCACCCACTGGAATCAAAAGTTTTGGACCTGTCGATTGCATGGAATAGGGCCGTGACTTGCGCCAGCGTTTAATTCCCGATTACAATTTGGATTTTGTAGGGTGAAAAAGAACGCCAATTTATACCATATACAACTGCCCAACATAAAGAAAAAAACAGATAGGGCAACTAATCACCTGTCAATCTTGGCATTCCCAATTCCCACCTGCGGCCAAGAGCTACACTAATATGGGCTTGCAATGATAGCGAAACGTCGCTTCGTTAAGCGAAAAGTAGTAATTTTTGGAGTACATGATTTGATTTTTTGGTCTCAGTTTAAAGGTTCCAGTATCTGAGGCTTCTCACCATTCATTTTCAAGAATTTTACACAAAATAGTTGAAAAAAGTGCCAGCCTCATAACATGAATTTTTACATAATAAATTAATTTTTACCGGGAGTTAGATTATTGCCATAAATCAAAATCAAAAATGGCTATACGAAACTCGGGTTTTCAGAAATTCGTTAGGTAACAAAGTTGTTTCTCAGTATTGCAAATAAATTAATTCATATATCATTCGTAAAATAGTTATAATTTGCATTTTTTATCTTAAAAAATAGGTTTCAACAAAATGACCCATTTCCGTTTCTGTTTACAATAAACTCTGACAACCAAGCGAAATTTTAGGATAGTATATTTAACAAGTAATTTGTTTTCACCAAACAGTGCAAAAATCAGATCCAGAAACGAGCTTAATATTCACGTTATGTCAAATAATCTGGAAGTCTCGTTGTTTTACACAAATGTATTCTAACGTGTAGAGTGCCACTCGCCGGGATCACTCGCCCATTGTCTTCAATACAATAGAAACGTCTACCGCTTTCATCACGCAATGTTCACATTTTTGAATTTCCCGGTTGAATTTGTTTAATTCTTCTGTGGTTTTTACTGTATTTTGATTCAATGGACGACAATATTTAAGAAACACAAAGTGAATGCAACATTTATGAAAATGAAATACTATAAAACCTGTTTCCTTTATAATGTTAGTTTAACAAATTTCTAAAAATCTAGAAAACGCCGGACCAATTACAGTATGCACGTGGAGATTCTGGCCGATATTCTGGTCCAGGATCATAAGCGTATTGTGCAATCTAGGGCATGTGGTATGTTGCATATTTTAGAAAACAAAGGGTTGTAATTTAATTAAAAAAACAGAAGGACTTTCGCCTAAAACGGTAACGAAGAATTAAAAATATGATATAAGTAGATGTACCAAGGGTTTGTAAGCATCTTGTCATTTGTAAATAAATTTTGAAAATATGGTACGGGCTCTCAAGGAGTACTGAATAAAGTTTTAACGACAGAAGGCGATATTGATGACGTGTATTTTTGCCATATGTCTGTAAGCTGATTGCAACTAAACTTGGTCAGAAGTATTACACTACCACAGATTCGATCTGGGTAAGGTGAGAAGACGTACTACTGGCCTCACGACCTCATTAGTGTTGTTCAGAAGTTACGCTATGACCGCTAGACTTTTTGATCCCATTTTTTGAAAATGTATAAAAACGACAATTGCGACATATCGTGTGTGTATAACCATAAATAGCCTACACACAAATAAAAACTAGCCCAAGGACCCAGATGTACTTGACGCACAACGGTGACATCTCATAAGTTTTGCAGTTTTAGGCATTATCCCGTCCAATTGCAGCTAATTTAGTCAGAACACAGGCCAAGACTCGTGGGGAGTGTTCTGCGGTGGTGACCTCTGTTGACCATACTGTGACCCTTTGAACCCATGCTGCAAATGCTTACAAATTTGCTGATCGCAAAGAGAGGCAAGATTTGTGGTTCGAGAACTGTCTTCTTAGTGTATCATCCAATACTTAGCTTTAGTATTGCTGTGTACCAAAGTGGTTCATGACACATTTCTGCCCATCTTACAAGAAATTGGAACCTTTGTATTTTCGTCTGTAAAGGCGTAGCTTATGGGACATGGGACAAAGCATGGGTATCCATACCAACTGCACACTGGAATCAACAGTTTTGACTGTTCACATGGATAGAGCCGTGACTGCGCCCGAGTTTAATCCGATTACAATGTGATTTGTAGGGGGAAAAGAACGGCCAATTTACCATATTATCCCACTGCACAAACATAAAGCAAAAAAGATCGGCAACTAATAATCACATGTTCAAATATTTGGAATGTCAATTCCACCTTCCGGCCACAGAGCTTACACTAATATAGCGGTGAAGATGATAGCGAAACGTCGCTTCGTTACGCGACAAGGAATTTGTGGAGTACATGTTTGATTTTTTGGTCTCAGTCTAAGGTCCAGTATCTGAGGGCTTCTCACCACTCATTTTTACAAGGAATTTACACAAATATGTAAAAGTTACAGCCTCATACATGAAATTTACATAATAACATTAATTTTACCGTGAGTTAGATTTGCCCATAATCAAATCAAAAATGCTTACAGAACTCGGGTTTTCAGAATTCGTTAGCTATACAAAGTTTGTTTTCTTCAGTATTGCAAATATAATTTCAATATCATCGTAAAATAGTTATATTTGCAGTTTTATCTAAAAATAGGGTTTTCAAAACAACAATGAACCATTCCGTTTCTGTTTACAATAAATCTTCCAACCAAGCGAATTGAGGATTATATTAACAAGTAATTTGGTTGCACCAACAGTGCAAAAATCAGATACAGGAGGCTTAATATTTCACGTTATGCAATAATCTGCGTCCGTGTTTTACACAATGTATTCTACGTTTGTAGAGTGCCACTCGCCGGGATCACTCGCCCATGTCTATTCAATACAATAGAACGTCAACCCGCTTCATAACCGCAATGTTTCTACATTTGAGATTTCCCGGTGGTTGAATTGGTTAATTCTTCTGGTTTGTTTTACTGTATTTTGATTCAATGGACGACCATATTTTAAGACACAAAGTGATGCAAATTTGCTGAAACTGAATATACTATTAAAAGTTCTTTGGATAATGTTAGTTTCAACAAATTTCTAAAAAAATTAGAAACGGCCGACCATGTAAAGTATGCACGGTGTGAGATCTGGCCGATTATATGCGGAGACAGTGGGGACCATAAGCGTATGTGCAATTAGGGCATGTGGTATGTGCAGCTATTTAGAAAACAAATGGGGGTTGTATATTAATTAAAAACAGGAAGACTTTCGCCTAAAACGGTGACGAGAATTAAAAATAGGAATAGTCGTCGATTGTAAAGGGGTTGTAAGCAGTTCTTTTTCATTTGGTAAATTAAATTGAAAATGGTACGGGGCTCTCAATGAGTATGAAAAAAGTTTAACGACAGAAGTCGACTATTGATGACGTGTAGTTCTTGTCATTGAATCACTTTTATTAATAACCAAAATATTAAAATACACATTAATTAAGTATACTAAGTAGCAATATACAAAAAAAAATGACCATGATTGTGTTGGAAGTAACATTGACAAAGGACCTATCAGCTGACCACCTTAATACGTGATGATATATGACAGTGTTCTGTACTGATAAAAATGCCAAGATCACAGTTTAAACATTTGCTTTATGTTTTCTTTTAAAATCGTTAAAACTGTTCAGGGATAAAAATTAAACAAAGCAACAAGACAAACAGACAAAACGAAACAACAAAAAAAATAGTAAAAAAACAATAATCAGTCTAATGGCCCGACTCATTGATCAAGAAAAATGTTGCAGCTTTGCAGAGAAAATGCCCGCTGTTCCGATGAGATCAGAACTAAACTTTTGTTTTAATTGTTCGTGTAATTTCTCGTTTGGCAAGATTAATATGGTGAAGCTAAATTTCATCTCATAAGGATTCAACAAGAGTTCAGTATGATATAGACGTTGTCAGTATAGGAGTTACAATATAGGTTTAATGGCTAAAGTGCGAAACAATGCATTGAGGCAAACAAATATAAATTAAATCCAAATTAAACACGGGAATGATGCAGAGGGTAACATTTTCTAGAGTTGGAGTATGTATCAAAGCCAAAATACGTTTAGTTGCAGGAATAACAAGTGGATGTCGTATGGAGGTCATGAATGTAGGTTATTTTTTTTATTTTCACATAATTTTTTAATTTTTAAAATTTCGTTAATTTTTAGCATAACCATGATAACCCGAGTCTGACATGTGTGAAGCGATTGGGTTCTCGGACACAAAGCTTAACTACTTGAGCTAGCTTCAGCTACAATATCAATTTCAAAAAATAGAAATAAATTGTTTCAAGTTACTTCCCCCAAATTGTTTCAAATTATCCCAAGAGTTCTCACTAAGTTTGAAAAGAACGGAATGTTGTGAAAGAGAAAAAATAGGGAAAGGACGTTGCAAACTTTAAAAACAATTGGTACATTTGTTACGGAAAAAATGTCAGTGGGAACCAATCAGCAAACTCTTTAAATATTTGGTATCAAAATGTTGATCAGATTTGATCCAAATTGTCCGTCACATAGTTTTGCAAAATAATTTGGTGAGCACCCTGAGACTAATCTTATTGTTGGAGGAGTGTAATTTCACCCTTTGAGAGTTGAAATTTCAATATTTTTACTCTATTAAGGTCAAAGATAAACTATAAACACATTGCAATTTATCCTTTTAATAGTAAATTTTATAATATGGAATTAATTTACTGTATTGAATTCAAACCCGCTTTCGACTTATATAATCATGTATGTAATCAGGGATAGTCAAGAACATTATACATTGAAATACTCAAAAATAACCTGTACTTGTACTTCTTGGTCTTGTTTGTTGAACTTTAACGTATAACCCTAATGTCCCTAGAGGGAGAATAACTACCAACCGACGATCACCGCAAAAAAAGGGACGGTTAGCGGTATTTTCTGTAGATCTAGGAGAATTTCCCATAAAACAAGGCAGGGTCCGCTCCGTGATTTTTGGGAGTGCAAAAAAAAAAAAAAAAAACGTTAGGAATAATACACATGTGAGGGAGAACGCATCATATGAAATAAAATAATTACCCCATGGTCGTGTAGCAATCTTTAGCCAACAGCTGTAGGCGTTTTTTAAAAGTCCCGCCTCTACAATATGACAGGTTTTTTTTTTTTTAAAAATTACAAGAAAATAATGAAAAAAAAATTAAATTGAGGAGTTTGATAACATCGCCAATCTGTATTTTTATATCCAAATTTCCATGCCTATATGACCAATTTAAAAGTTGAGCTCTTAAGCGAAATTTAAAGAATATCAGCATTTATTATACACTATTATACTAAATTAACAGGTAAATTTGTACAGATAATTCCTGAACAACACCTACCTTATCCATACACTATATAAGTGTACAGAGATGAATGGGAAAATATGGACTCTTGTTTTCAAAAGGAAGAAAAAAATAAATTAATATACAACAATAGGACTCGAGTTCTATCAACAATTACAACATTTATTATTAGGATTTTTCATTTTGGAATAACGGATATTAGAAATCAAACATATTTTATTAGTTCATATTTTTACATTAAAAAAACCGGTAAGTTAAATAGCACGTAATATTAATGGAATAATTATGACACACGGTAGGTATAAATACTACTCTTTTGTGTGGTATTATTACCTAACATAGAGTTTATTTTTTACAGTTTTTTCGGCTTCCAATAACTTTTTGTTAGATATCAGTAATAAAGCGCGAGGAAGGAAGATTGTTTAATAACCGGGATGACCGTAATTTAAAGGGTAAAAACAGGTAAAAAAAGACCATGTTTAACAATGCACGATTGGTATCACAATATTGTACAGGGGTACGGTCCCCAAATTGAAAGTGATATCGGTTAGGCTATCAACTATGCTTTACATTTTTCCCGATGTATTTTCAAACAAACAACATCAGACTTCTTGTTGCAAAAACGCACTTTGTGAGGGCTTTTGTTTATTTTATGAAAATAGGGTTAAATTTTCCCTTGGCTATTTCATGTATCGAATTTATATTCTCTCATGGTTATTTGCAATATGAACATTTTACTACTTAACAAGATGAGAAGATATCGCAAAATATAAATGTAATGCTTGTGTTTTTATTGTTTGTTTTTGCTGCTGCTGTTGTGGAGTGGTTTGTTTTATTTTACTTTTAGATGAACATTTTTAATGAAATTACTGAAAGAAAAATTTAAAAATGCGTTAAAATTATGTCCATGTCATATCTGTGCGGGATCTTTACTTGGAAGAAGAGAAGAGAGAGCGAAACGGGATAACAATACATTCTGCTCAGTTGTTTTAAAAGGGAAGCTTTCCAAGACAGGTGGAAGGATTTAATTCAGGTTGACTTTGATATTTAAAGGCAGCATTTCGTAATTCGCACCTTCCATTCTTATTAATTGTTCACTAGATATCATTGAGAAAAAAGTATTCCCAAAAAATTTGAGTTGATCCCGATCGGGCGGTTTTGTGTTATGAGCAATTGCGTGCTTCCCACTGTCCAAGGACCGCTGGGGCCTTTTTTGTTTTGTAATTTCTGTAAAAATACAAAATTGCGAATTTCTACAGAAACGATCAATTTCCACGTAAGATAGGTACACGTGAATTACTAAGGCTGACTGTTAGATATTATAATCTCAACTTTTTGTTAAGTCGGGGGGTCGTGGTTGTGGATCACGAAATGCCCCTTTACGCCCCCTTTTTTTCATTACCTCTATGAATATGCCAAGCGTTACATTTCGGTATAAATTAGGGAATTAACATTTTTAAGTAAGGGAAAGATTTTTCCCTGTAAATTGTATGTGGAAAATAACATCTTCAGCCAAAATGATTGACAAATCAAGACCAAGGAGTTTTTTTTCTCAAGAGAAAATGTAAATTAAATCTTCTATACAAGGAATGGCTTATTTGTTAAGTATTTAGTGAAAAATTCAGTTGGACAAGTTGTAGTAGGTGACTTAAGCCTTACTTTTGGCTAATTTCCCTGGCCTTATAACTCTGTTTTATTAGATATGATGTAACGTGATATGACAAATCATTAAAATGATCGAATATATGTTACGAAAACTCCTGAACGTTTTTGCGATATAATTTTTTTTTTAATTTTTTAGGTTTTTTCTTTAAAATCTTTAACATGATTACCTTCTACCGTAATGGCAGCATGACATCGATTAGTTTATTGTATTGGTAACAATTATGTATTATAATAAACACTATTCTAAAAATTTGTGCTAAATTTATTGTTTTTACCACTTACAAATATGTGGGAGCCCGAGGACCGCGCGCTTCACACTATGTAGTACACAGATTACAGTGTAATGAAAGAATTTTATGCAAACTATCTATTGTTTTAATGTTTTTCTGTGTCAAATATTATAAATTTCACCAGAGAAGACTGGACTTTAAAAATTACTAAAAAAGCATGTTTGATATGTGTCGTTGGCCACCAATATGCACGTGTGATATACGCTCACTATAACCCAATTGTGCAGTATGCCGTGAAGACATGCAGAGAGGAATAAGAGGGCGCGGGGTAATGAAAGCGTCTCAGAACCGTTTTAAATTTCATTCTATTTTACATTTGCTGAATTGCTAGGAGTAACCAATTTTAGTTTGGTGGAATACACACAGATGTACAAATGTATGAATTGGCAATATGTGCTAAAATGGTGATAATAAAGACGTAAATGGTGAAAATATTAAGTTCATTTTTAAAAAAAAAATATGAAAAATCAAGAAAAAAACATAAATATGCATGGTCTTGGTGATATTCTATATATTTAGTTACTAATATCAAATGTTCAAAAATGTCCTCTCCAAATCAAAAAACCAGCATAGTGATGGATATGGTACTTCTCGAGTTATAAGGTTTTTAGAACGCGTCATTCAGAACAAAACTGTATGCAAATTTATGCAAATGTGTGCTCTTGTTGAAAACACAAGTGTTAAATTTTGTAAAAATCATCTGGTGAGCCTTTGGACTCTTCTGAACTGAATTCTATCAAAAAACGCAAACATGTACCACTTTTTACGGTTCAGTGATCTCTGACATTTCATCTGGCAGCCTAATAATGGTATGCATTGCTTTTGTAAGTTTTGTGTCGCGTTTTTGCTGGCCATACTCTTTGGTCTAAGAACCGATTATAGCTCAGTGGCGTCGCTAGGATTTTCATATTGGGGGGGGGCAGTGTCGCATCTTAACTGACAGAAAATGAGTAGGGTCCAGGGGCCCGCCTTAGGGCCCCTGTTGGGGTCCAGGGCGAAGCCCCGTGGGGGTCCCCTGAAAATTTTTGGGTTTTATATGCTTTAATGTCTTTTGAGGGCTATTTTTGGTACGATTTTGTAAAATTTACTTGTCGCCGCTGTCCATTAACTTTAAACCTCTACTTTGTCCGACAATCCTGGCCTGCAAGTGCCATGACGTGAATTTTTCAAGTGAAACCGACGGGCTCATCTCACCGTCGAAATTATTATTGGGGGGGGGGCTGCGGCCCCCTGCCCCCTCTGCTACGCCACTGATATAGCTTGACTTGGACTATGTATATTCGAAATAAACGCGGCTCTGTCCCTGCCCCTCCATTAATCTTAATCCCCCCCTGACAGAATAAAGGTTTAGCCATACATATTTGTGCTTGTATTTTCACCCTATTTGACCCAGGCAACCTGTGTGTTTTTGTGATGCAATCAACTTTTACCTGCCGTATATGTTTGTAATGCAAACTTATGTTGAAAGATTCGGTACGGATTAACTACAGGTGGTTGTGTCCTTTGCACTATCTTTATTATGTTACTGCAACCACCGCAAATGGGATTCACGAGAAGGAGCTGAACATGTAAATTGGTTTGATACGTGATTGAAACCTCCACAACCAATAACTCCTCGTCACTGGCAACAGTGATATGCCATATGGACTACTTCTCATTGTGCTGAGTGCAATCACATACTCGTATCCTGAACTGTTAGACACATACCTATACCACCTGTACGGGTTCAGCCCAGTTGCCAACAAACAACTCTCACTTGCTTGCTGCAGCACACAACCAAGGAGACCATGATCTATACCAAGGAGCTGAATGAGCCTGACATTGTGCCTGATTGGTCCCATTACTTGGCAGAGTGCATAAATGAAATAACAAGCTCATCTCTGGAGTACATGCAACGCTGCGAGGGATCTGGTTCAAACTTTGAAATGAGTGTACCATCAGGCTGATGAAGAACACACAGCTTGTGTCCTTCATAACTTAATCCTAATATGATCCTTCCTCTGAACTACAAGCAACTGAGCTAGGGCTGGCTGGCTTATTGTTGACACATGGTGCGAGTGGTACTAATTAGGATGCCTTGACTGTTATAGATGTGAAATTCTTTATTACCAGTATATTTGGCTGCTTTTGTAATTGCAATATTCAAGGCATTAACAGGAGAGCCTTTGAGAACACACTCGACATCACCATTCCTGGCGAACACTGTTCACGGGTGCAGTCATACTAGTCGCCGCAATGTCACATTGGGCGATAGCATACCAAGAGGATCTCCAGCCTGTGGTGTTAGTAATAATCTTCACATTCTTTCCATTTTTCTGGTACTGCCTTTATCGGTGATTGCTTTGCCTTGATATGATAGGGTGACTCGCTACTGATGTTATAATAATTTTTGGTGTTTCAAACTGATGTGACTCAGTTTGCTGTCTTCTGCATAGGCTGGGTTTGGATGAGTGCTGTAGTTTAGCTGACAAGGCGGAGTAGGTGAG
>JAMKCH010045378.1:0-59616 GCA_023653785.1 Ophioderma brevispina | reverse complement strand
AGGGCGCCCTCAATTTAAAAAAAAAATCAGTGTTTTTGCAGTATAATGATGTCCATATACTAATACTGTGTGACATGGCTAAGTTTAAATCGGATTTCCTTCATATAGGAAAATCACAACTTTGTTCAAAAATTCCGATCCGGAATTTTGTATAACAGTATCCTATGGGAAAGGAATACTACACATACAATGTTTACTGATCCAAAACGGAAAAATACGATTTTCAAATTTCGGAATGTGCATTTTAGGTTACTATCTTTATTTCTAGTTGAATATCTTTTTCATTATAAACACAAAAAAATGATATTCGAAATATCTGAGGCAGACTTTAAATATAACTGTCATGTACAGTTGTTTTTCACAGTTGGCACGTATGACACATCCAGGTGTGAAAAAAACACATTTCAATAATATGCAAAACATGATCCACACCACAATTACTAATGCAATAAGCTTATTTCGGCAAGTGTTTTTAATGTTAGAAAAAAAAAAAGATGTAAGAAAAAAAAACTGTAATATACATCTTAGACAGACTGTACATTCTTTCTTGTCAAAAATTGTGCCAAGTGTTTTCAAAAATATTTGTTCACATGGTTAAGTTGATGTTGTCATCAGGGGTGGGTTCCTATAATACTCAAGGTGACTAAATAGGTCTCAAAATCATGATGGTTATATAAAAAACAGACATGATAAAACAAAGTGTAATCATTTGTTTGTGTATCATATAAATTTCTGAGTGTTTCAGATCGGATGTAACATATATGATAAAATATGGGTTTTAAGAGATTTTTACATTTTTATTTTTTTTCTGGTTAACCCTATCAATCTATTTCATTCTTTGAAGAGTATGAAATTAGAGTACCTTCACATAATACCTATGATAAGGGTATGTGCGGGATTGTGCATATTATTAAAATGAAGATGAGGCTATCTCCCCCCAAAAAAAAAACACACAAACAACATGTTCTTTTGTTAAAATAATGGTTTGTGGAAAAATGCCTATATATTGGGTTTTGTTAATTAATTCAATACCTGCAGCACAGGTTTATGTATATATATTACCAGTTATAGTCTGCAAACAAAATGTAAATAGGTATTAGGTTAGCCCCAAGAGAAAATCCATGTAAAAATATGGAAAAAGATATACTTTATGATTGCATCACATCCCAAGTACCCAAACATTCAGGAATTCAAGATAAAGACACAGACTATTAGTTGCATTTGTTTTATTATGGCTATATTCTAGTCATTCTTGAGCTATCTATAGGACTACCATAAGCATTAATGAACTCTCCGCAGCAAGTACAAGAATTATGGTAATAAATGTCAGAGTGCAACATACCACCAATATGCCCAGTGATGAACAGCTTAATTATGTTATCATACTAAAGGTCATGTTTGACATCAAACCCATATCATACATATCAGATTTTAATTAGCCATTGCATGATTATTATGGGAGCTATAATCTAAAAAAAATGATTAAATGAATGGTCCTTCAAATACTTCAAATGTTTTTTTACTCCTATAGAACTTGCATATGGCTCTCTTATCTTTCTTAAAGCTTGTATTCCATCGTCGTTGGACCCCCTGATTTACCCGGAAGTTAGTATCGATTTTGATAACAGATGAAAGGCCATATTTTTTCTCATGGTTGTCGTTTAATTTGAAGCCCTCAAATCTATTTTCATTCCCAAGATATAAACAAAAATGTTGTTTTTAAAATGGTTTAAAACCATCAATATTTAGCACAGTAGTGAATAGGACTCTCGCAATATGCATTAATTGCTTCTACCATCAAAAAACCGCAAGTTTAATTTCCATGGTACTTGATGGGGCGTATGTTCAAGTGCAGCTCTCATATCAAGTAGCGAACACAATAGACATAATCGGAACAAGTACGCTTTAAAGGCACTATCATTAATCCACCCCCAAAAGATCAAAATATTTCGAAATTTGAAGTAGTCTAAAAAATAAAAAAAAATCATTAAAAATGAGAAAGCTATTTAAATTACTGCTCTCCTGAAAAAAATCAGCTTAATTTTTTTTTCTAAAAAAATCCCCTGCAAATTATAAAGGCTGAAAAAAACCACCTATAAAGATAAAATTTGATATTTTGGTCATTACTGTCCCTACTGACACTTTCTACAACATGTAATTGAATGGAAATTCATTATCTTTGAACAGTGCTGTTTTCTCCCTTTTTGGCATTACTGGTATTTGGAAAAAATAATGCAAATTCTACAGACTCATCCTTTACTTTTAGACTACTCTAGCAAATTTCGAATATATTATCTATTTTGGTTGGATCACTGATAGTGGCTTTAATATATAGGGCAAATCATGGATCACAGATCGGTGGCAGATACTACAAGTCCGGCCATTGGATTGGCAGAGGAAACCTGGATTGGTTAAACCTTTAAAGTAGTATTTCAATGCTGAACGAATATACCTAACAGAGATTCGAAGCAATTAACTAATGGATTGTTTGAAGCGTGCAGTGGTCTGGTACATGATTGTTTTATGGTAATTCAACGATTCCCTCGACGATCCGAGAAGCAGTAATCGGTATTTCAAACATTTCAATGTATAACCCCAATTTGAGGTTGGCGGGGTAAATTTTAATCACTGAATGCTACAATTTGGCGTGTTATTTGTCAAAAAGCCTTGAACACAGTTAAGTACTCAATGACTTTTGAATTCAAGCCATGGAATAATTTAAAATGACCCCAATTTTGTACACACATTTGTCGACTATAGGTAGTCGACAAATGTGCTCAAATTTCAATGTATTAATGACATTCTTGGATATCTTCAAAATATACTGAGTTAATTAAAATGTGTATTTTCTCTTTCAATATCACAAGAATTGAAACAAATGTGGACCAGTTTATTTCTCAAACTCATATTTTTTTAACAGATAAGAATCTATTGAGCAATTTATTTAATTTGACCTTATGTCTAATGACAAAATGCATAGTTATTGATGACATGCCAAATCACAAGTGTTAAGATGAGCTGTACTAGAACAATTATTATTATCCAGACTCTAGCGTCGTGAATTGAAGCACAGAATGCCCGGTAAATTGCTGTTTGCAGGATTACCTCGACTCATAGAAACTAGGAGTGCTCACGCGCACGTGCGGCAAGGTCATTCCAGCCGAAGCAGACCGTTCATACGCTCGAGCTGCTTACAATGCACTACAGCTTGTTCCGACTATGTAGGTATATCGTCTCAGATTTTCATTGTAGAATAATCAAAATATGATTTCAAATATATTACAATTTACTCCATATTACTATCTTTCAGAAAAACTGATTTCATCAGGTTATGTGTGATCAACCAAGAGGACTTAGATACATTTATACACATACATGTCAATATCTGACCACACATGCATTGAACTCATTTAGCGTATCGGCATATACTCCCCCCCGTACCCACAATGGGAATAGACACTTCTCAGAGTGAAAAGAAGATATAGACTTTAACGCAATATAGTTTATTTTTTTTGAAGCGCACCCTAATTTTCAAACATTTTGAGATTTTGTACAGGTTGACCATATGTAATGTAGTAAACAATACTGCTGATGGCAAAGCCACAATATTTCTCTTTTGCCAAGAAGAGGGGATTTGCTAATTAGGCTAATAATTATAGCGTGCGAGGGGAATTGGGGTCCTAATATAAGTCAATGTGCTGATGAACATCCTCTCTGGTACGAAATAGCCAGGAGTAGCATCATGTAATAAGTGTCATCGTGCTCATCCAGCTGTAACTAGAGTGAGTGTGGTGAGTGGGGTGTAGGAGGCAGTCGATGGCCCAAGTTCAAAAAGCCCCAAACCCTAAAAAGGTCTAAAAAGGAAAAAAAATAAAAAAAATAAAAAAAATAAAAAAAATAAAAAAAATAAAAAATTATGTGTTTTTATGCTTTTTTGTTGAAAGAGTGTCTATTATAACATTTGCGTAAAAAGCATCACTTTGCCAAATTGACACCACGCCCTCAAAGGCGGGGGTGCAAATATTTTGGAAAAGTCCCCGTTCTAAAAAAATGCCCGATAAAGTTACAGGCCTCGCCCATCCATTAGCTGTCGTGCTTAACAGTTCACGCCCAAGACAGAGGAAGAGGTTCGAAAGGAGAGAGCAAGGAGAGGAGAAAGTTTTTGTGGTAGTATTAGTAGAGGTGGTAGGAGGAAGAACAGGATGAGGAGGAGAGGAATAGTGGGAAGAGGAAGGGAAGAATCCCGGGGCAGGATTATTGGCCACTTGCATTTGTTCAGTGAAATCACATGTCTAATTGTCACTAAGAATATACACTAGTCAATTCTAGGGATTAGACTATTGACTGCCACTTTCTAAATCCTACGTCTGCCACTGATCGATAGTTTGTGATGTACAATCCTAAAAGTAAAGATGCATGCATCATCTGTTGCCATGGAAACCAAGTCTAATTTTAAAAGCAACCATAATTAGTTTGAACATCTACTCTGCATTTACTTTGACCGAGGTAGTAAAAGCAAATACAACTCTTTAAATCTGAAGAGCTACTAAGATAACAAACTGCACCATTACTGCACGTTGCTCTCGCTATCGTCAACTCGGCATTGCATCAATGCATTTTCAAAGAGAATCTACTCCTTTCAAGATACCAGTGACATGCGGGGTCAACTTGTGGTTATGACGTTCAAATTTCATGGGTTGTGTGCCCACAAAAATATGCATTGCTTGTGCATTCAAGCCCTGTTGTCAATCCCACAATCAGGCCGCAAAATAACCGAAGGCAATTGCCTTCGGTGCCCCTACCAGTTGCGTTGATGCCCTAAACTTTTGCCATTCTTGGCCCTATTCATTAACATGTAAATTGCCTTGATGCCCTTTTACAGTATTGAAAATTGCCTTGAAATTGGCTGCCCTTTAAATGTCTTATTTTGCTCCCTGCCCACAATGCACCAATTTTGGGAAATTTCACCTCAATATCTTATCCTATTCTTACACTCATTTTAGCCCACAAGGTGCTAGTGCTTTTGCATGATCATGAAATGTGTTGTGGTTCTTAAACTTCTTGAACACTTTTTATCCTTAAAGTACTGACATGTGTTTTGTACAGTGCAGTAGCCTATAGACACATTGCAATGCATTGTAGGACTGATTCAAAACACCCTCTGATCTGTGCGTAAAAGTTTTCCTTCTTAGGTTTAGCAGGGGTGGTGGTAGGGTCCGAAATTAAGGGGTCCAGGAACGGGTCCAGGAAGGGCTATTTTGATAGGATTTCTATATATATGTTGAATTCAATGTATTTTTGGGCATTTTTGGACTCAATCATGATGGCTTATTCAAATTTTGGGGGTCCAAATTAAAATGAAGCAAGTCGTGGACTCCAGGACCCTTTAAAATGCCACCCCAGAGCTAGTATAGCGCTTTCTAATAAACACAAGCGGTGCATGCTACTCACAAATTGTGCCTGTTGTGCTGTGTTACATCTAAGCTTTTCAGTTTGTTTCATCACCTATAAGCCAAAAAATATTGTTTGTTGTCCTCCATCACTATTTTTTCATAATAATAACCAAAGTGTAAACTTAAAGCGGCACTGGCACATTTTCAGAAAATATGAAATTTCTTCAATTGCTCGCAAATGATAGTCTAGACCATTGGAAGAATAGAAATATACTTTACACATAAAAATAACATACCCAAAGGCAGGGAGGGACATTAATAAGAGGCTAAAGATATCAAGGTAATTTGTAAGCTAACTTTTAAGTTTGCCATAACTTTAATCAACAAATGTGTCTATTACATGAATATCGTAGACTCATACTCATTGATATTAAAACCACAAAGGTCACAAACCAGTCAAACAAGGTGCAAGCCCGGGGGGGGGGTTCTTAGTGGAAAAGGAGGTACGGGGATGTGCGGCCGAGAAGGGTTGCAATTTCAGCGATTTTGCAAATTAGTATATGAAAGTGTTGCATTTCTTGCAAGTGTATTTTCTAGTGGTCAGTCAGGTATGAAGAATGCATCCAAACCACAAATTTGTTAAAAATAGTGCTGCCAGAATGGCTCAAAACACATTTTAACAGTTAGGTTTTCTCTCAGCTTCTGGGGCTTCGCCCCAAAACCTCCACCAAAGCAGGTATAAAGACGGGTAGCAAATCTGTCATTTTTGGTATATTTTCGGGGTAGTGGTTCAAACACCCGGCCACACATCCCTACCCAAAACAAAAGTGAGAACCCCTCCCGGGTGCAAGCTGTGAGAATCAATTCTGGCATGTTTTCTTGTGTTACATGCCATTTCTGCATCGTCTGCTGAATTAATGTCGTTGGCGACATTAATTATAAAATCTGTGTTTACCCATACGCGTGCTGATTTGGACTTAATAATTTCAGGTGAGGGCTAATGTATGTAAAAGCTTTATAACCACGCAAAAATATCAATTTTGAAAAGTCCAGAGGGTGCACTATTGTTCAAATGTGCCAGTGCCTCTTAAAAAGTTGGCAATTTAAGATTTTTATTACTTCATTTTTTTTCTTCAACGAATTCAGAACATTTTGGTGTAATTTTAAATGCAAAAAATCTAAAAGGAACAAAGAAAAAACATTTTCTGTAATTTTAAAAACTAGGGTCAGTATACTTTAGTACAATAAAAAAAATACTTCCCCATTAAAAAAAAATACTGCAAGTTAAAACTTGCGACATCCCCCAACCGGTTGGTAAGAGAGAGTTTGCACATGTTTACTGGGGAATAAGAGCGTCCGAAATATGCAAAGTATGAGCTTTGACCTTTGGCCTACAACCTGTCTGTCACAGCGCAAATTGCAGTAGATACTAAGGTCCTGTGGTGCAAGTGTCACCTAGATCGGGTCAGGGTCTGATGATTACAGGCAGATACAGACTGATGGACAGACGACAGATTTTGCCATGACAAAATCCTCCATGCCCTTTTGGGCCAGGGGGATAAAAACAGGTTGGTCATTGGAAGATAAGCAAACAATAAGTTTCAAAAGGCATTTCCTCCATATAAAGTTTTGCTCCAGTTTTTGTTGACTATTAGAAATTTACCAAGAACTTTTTCAAATTTGTTAAAATATTCTATGAAATTTAACCTATGCATGCTAAAAACTTGGGTCCCAAGAATATGGGTGTTTGAACCAAAAAAAGATGTTGTGCTTTGAAATTAAACTTAGGCCAAACAAATTGCTTGCTTGCTCTACAACACTAATTAGCAATTGAAGATTTTTCTTTATTTTTTTTTAAAATAATTTTTCTGTTTTTTAAGTTTTTTTTAAATAGGTTTTTAAAGCAATAACCGCACATTTTTGAAGAGCGCCCCCAATTTTAAAAATTTGATATTTTTGCACAGTCACATTGGTAATTGTCTAGGAAACTACATCTGCAAACGAGAATGCTCAAAAATGTGTATTTCTCATAAAAAAAGCAATTTTGAAATTAGAATTGGGATCCCAGATTGTACTTAACGGCAGAGCTGGAAATGCTAAGTTTATGTCCGTCCATGATGAAATAGTGCCACCTCAAGAAAATTACCTCTAACTTGACTTGCCTGAACCAATAAAACAACTAATGGATGAGCGTAGATAACATACATGGCATTATTTCCCGGCTATTAGAAGTCCGTTTCCAGCAGCCGTTGAATTATTAACGGAGATCTCCGATATTAATTATTCTAATTACAAAATTCCTTCGTTTGCGACACATAGACATTTTTAAGCTTAACCATTCACAGGTATAGTTTACTGGCCAGTTACCAATGCAACCGTGTAAAACTCTCAACATTTTTGAAAAATTGGGGGCGCTCTTCAAAAAAATGTGTTATTATTGCTTTAATTTAAAAAGTGAAGATTCTGCAAGAAAAAAATAGAGCAAGTATTCTTTTGTACAGCAAAACACTTTCCCTATTTTTAGGGTTGGTCAGTGCAGTGGAAAACAAGCAAACATTTTGTTTTTTCTCTAAATTTCATAGATTTAAATGGAAGTCAAATCGGCTTACAATTTTTAATCTATATTTCAATGTATTTTGATTTAAATTTTAATATAAAACTTGGATCTGTCCTTTAAAATAGCAATCAAATTAGATTTTTAATCTAAGAAATTTAGAGAGTTTGCTTTAATTCTACCTCCATATTTAATTTGGTTACTGCAAATTCAGACATGACTTACCTTGCATTGCTTCTGTAGGCAGCACCCACCATGGATTAACCAGAATGGAAACCACCAGAAACCTGATGGCAAAAGCCAGAAGACCAAGACACAGCACTGGCACATAGCCGAGATACATAATAACAATGTGACTGAAGAAATAGGCCACCACTTCTGAAGTATGATTCACTACAGCAGCGATTCCAAAGAGCGACGGAGGACCACCAAGATCTTCAAGATGCCAGTAGAGGAAAGTGAAGAGCAAACCGACTCCAAAGCCGGAAAACCATGCAATGAAGAGGACTGAGCCGTATCGGATGGTGGCGTACATCTTGAGCACCTGGATGACACCAGGAGGGCTGCTGTCTGACGGACTTGCATTCCCATTATTGTCTTTATCTTGTTTGACACTGCCATAGGTACTTTTGACATCTTTACCATCCTTGACCTCCCCTGAGCCTTTGCCATATATCTTAGTCATTTCTGTCGCATCATCGTCATCCGATTGGTACTTGAATTGAAACTGGGTGGCAACAAAGAAAGAGCAGGTGATGAGGACGGCATAGGTTCCAAACACACAAAATAGTTCTTCTCGATCTTGTCCACTTCTCCATTGCACTGTGTTTTGATAAACTGTGTCTTATCTAGAATGAGGCCTTCCACCAACATGAAGATGCCCCACCCCAGAGAACCGAACATCCGCTGACGACCATAATATTCCATACGATGCCTTCCCAGATACCCTAGAGTGGCCGAATCTGCCAGGGTGATGGTTGGAGAGCTGAAGAACTCTCCAACAATAACGAAGAGTAACAACAGGAGGAAGATAGATTGAATGTCTTCAGGCAGATACTCAATAATAGTGACTGTCGACTTCCCTTATCCAAGGTTGAATTTTCTTCCAATGTGATATTGTCTGTGAGCACACCAGTACTGTCTACAAGGACTGGAGTGACTTTCACTGATTTTGGAGTGACAGGCTTAGCACCATCATCAACATCGTGGTAATCTTTGGGATCAATTTTCACAGTCTGTCCTTTCGGTGGCACAAGTATAATGGCACCATGAGGACTAGTCTGATTAACCAGGACACAGGTACTGTCCGCTGGTCTTACAAAGGCAAGTGCTTCGGTGAAGATCAACCATGAAGCCAAAGAGAACAGTAACATGACCCTAGCTTTGTGCCATGTGTCTGCTATACCACCCCACATGGGCGCCGAGCAGAACTCGACAAACGGTCGTATACCAACTAGCACTCCGCTTTGTGTAGCACTAAGTCCAAGCTGTTTGAAGTACACGGCTAGTAGTGGGTATAGACTACCAAAAGCACCATAAAACAGGAAGTAGAAAGCTTTACATATAAGTAAGTCTGGGTTAACATTCCCATTGCACCAGCCTTTGTTACGCTGGTCTTGTTCCTTGCGTTTTTCTTCGTCACTGTCGTAGCCATCTGGTATATCCTCTCGCTCGATTATGAGGGTGTCGTCTTCAGGAAAGTACATGGTGGTGATGATGGTTGATCCAGATTTCCAACATCAACAAGAGTTTCTGGAAATGTACGTGTCTCGTTAGTCCAATTTCACTTCATGGAGCGTTAGAACAGCAATATCAGTGATGACAGCCCTGTGTGCAAAAGAAATAAAAACAAAGATGATTACAATCTTCTTCAGTGGATTATATAACAATAGTTGATTACATCAAGCGCAAAGTTTATTTCCTAAAATGTGATGTGATCTGAGAAAATGCGCCACATGTCACACAGGACAGTTTTTAAAAAATAAAGAAAATAGCTTAAAATCTGTTATATTGTACTTTATTTTTTGTCAGATAGTATAAGGTGTAACTTTTGATGTGTGTATCAAAGGAGAAAGAAGTAAACAGTTATGGAAACTTAATATTTCAAACTCTGCAGTGATAGTAAAAACTCAAAATATAAATTTCCCACCGTGACCATGTGGCGGGTTTCCCAGATCGCATCACAATACTCTCCTCTTGTCAGTGCAAGTAACTGCATGTAATATACAAGAGCATGATCAGTAGTGCTAAATGTATATAGAGACACATACAAAGTAGATGAGAATAATCTTCACAAAGGTACATGGTCATGAAAGCAGCTGATTTCGGACATCAAGCGGGACTGAATGTACTTCACACAAGGTGCATATGACAAGATATCAACAGTAACACAAGCCCAGTATGTATACAAACAGTAGAAACACAAAACATAAGTTGAAATGATTCCTAACTGAGAGCTGGTTATAAATAAAGCACTTACAGTGTGCGTTTAGAGCGAGAGAGAGAGCTGCTTATATTGTGTAACAGAACACTATTTGTTATCTAAAGCAACTGGCAACTGACGTATTGCATGGGGATTTCAAAGCCGATCATAAAAACGATGGCTGCCCTTAAGTTTTCTCATGTGCAGGGCCTGTTGGATTTTTCACCGATATGAATGAGGAAGACTGACTTGCTATAAATATATTCCTGCAGTACAAGAAATACAAATTGCAAGCTTTACAATGTAGACTTGGAGATAATTTGGGGCTTTGAATAATTCTTTAAATTGGTTGGGTTAAAATTTGATACTAAGTTAACTATAAAATACTTTTATTCTATAGCTCACTTTGCTACTTTACTGGAATCCCTTGTACAACAAATATTTAGATACATCTAAGGGAAAATTGGAAGGGAAAATTAGTTATGTATGGATCTGAAAGGTCCATACAAAATTGGTGTTATATTTAAAGGTGAATTTTGTAATTCTAGCACCTTCCGTTTTATTTATAGCTCACTAGATACCCTTGAGAAAGACATTCCTAAATTTTCATTTGATTCTGATCTTGAGTTTTGGTGTTATGAGCAAATCCTTGAATCACAATGTTCCAATGTGCTGTAATTTCTGTTCATTAACGGACAGAAAATAGAAAATTTAGAATTTCTTGCAGAGAACAGGGACAATCAAATCTGCATGTCAAATTAGGCATGCATTGCAAGGCTAACAGTTAATAGGACACAAAAATCTCAACTTTTTTAGGTTATCAGGGGACGAAGCTGTAGATCATGAAATGCCCCTTTACACTATATTTAGAGTTCCATAGCCAGATCGCTAATAGTTTCGTCCCCAGAAACCCAGATTTTACCGGAAGTGGTAAAAATTTTGATATCTGAAGAAAGCTTCTATTTTTTTCATTCAACATGACTGTGTAATCTTAGGGCTGAAGGACAGGCCCGTAACCAGGATTTTTTTAGGAGGAGGGCGACGTTTTTCAAAAGGGGACCTTTTTCCCAAAAATTCGCCCTTCCCAAAGGGGGGGGGGGCATTTTTGGTAAAAGTGGACCTTTTTTACCGAAATTTTAACTTTTTTTGACAAAATAGCATAAAAAACCCGATTGTTGGCTTGCTCCACTCGCAGAATAAAATTTGAGGCCTTTTTGGAGCCATTTGCCAGGGGTTATAGGGCCTTTTGGGAATTTGGGGGTCCGCCCGCCCCCTGCCCCTCCCCTGGTTACAGGCCTACTAAAGGATGTTGTTGACTGTTGAGTGAAAATGCGTTCAATTTTGGTAAACCAATATTAATTTTACAGAGTATCTTATAGGGCTTACAAAAAAATATCGGCACAAAACTTTGTGGATGGGGTTTTTGGAATCAAGGTCATTCAATCAAGATGAAAACTCAAATCAGGTCATCCCCCTCATGCATAACTCATGAGCAATAATAGCGCATTTTTAGAGCACCCAGTGTTAAAAAATGTTGAGATATTTGTACAGTTGCATTGGTAGTTGGCTAGTTAACTATACTTGTGAATGGTAAAGTTAAAACTTTTCTATATGTCACATAAGAAGAAAATTTGTAATTAGAATAATACCGGATCCTGACAATAATTCAGCAGATTCTGAAAATGTAATTCCAATAAGAAATAACCAGGAAATAGTAAAAAAGACCATTTTAGGTGTTTTGTTCCACTATCACAAAAAAGGTCCACTTTGAAGTTCCACAACACCCTAAATCAATCCTGTTGAGAGCAAATTGAAGAAATTTCATTTTTTTTTTGTTCAGCAAGTGTCACCTCTTTAGCCCTATTTTGCATTTAAGCAAAAAAAATTGTAATTTACATTAATGATTTAAATTTCCAAGAATTCTTATTTGAAAAAAATCCACTCTCAAAATTGTACTTCAAAAATGTGACCGTCACATTCCATATCTACCCTCCCAAAAAGCACTTTTCCCAAACCTAATTAATTTTGCATTTTCCAGCTAAATAATTCAATTTCAAGTTACTTTCATCTTATAAACCCAACTTACTTAAGGAAGAAAAATTAACTCCCAAGATTGTACTTTAAAGAATGCACATAAAAACCTTTGAGTGCCCCCATATCATCACATCCTCTTGTCACACTGCAATTGAGATCATAACCATAGGGAACTTTTAGGTCAAACAAATGGCCATTCTTAACTGAATAATTTCTTGTAAAGCTTATGAACCATTCACTAAAAGGGAATATCGACAATAAGAAAAGAAATTGAGCAAAAATAAACACCCAAGTCCCAACAGCTGCCTTTAAGCTGTCTGTTTCCATGACAACTGATGATGTTAGCGTCATCTCTGTCAGTCAGGTTGTGGGAAGGATATGATTAGAGAAACTACATGAGTGACTTACTAGGCATTATTGTAAGAACAAACATGCTCACTCATGGCCAGGTCAGTGATTTACATGTACTGTTGAATTTACTTTAAGATCTAATTATCCAATATTTATTAATAATGGGCTTGATGTATCATGAGTGTGTGTGTGTGTGTGCGTGCATGCTTGTGTGACTGTGTGCATGTGTGCATGTGTGTGTGTATTATCAAAATACTTTCAAGAAATTTTGCACCAAATACAGTGGGGATCATTTTGATGCACATCTTGTAAAAAGCAAGACCTTGCTAAGTCCACATTAAGATAGTCATTTGCAAGACCAATTCTTTCATCACATTTGCTTTAAATTGAAAAAAAAAATATTTAGGAGAATAAAAGATAGGAGTTGTTGTTTTGCCTACATATTAATGTCATATCATATTGGATGGGCAGTCCAATATTTTAAGTAGTGGTCGAGAGCAACTAGTAAAAATATTGTAATGCCCATCCAATATGACATGATACTAGATAGGCAAAACAACAAGTCATATCTTTTTTTCTCATTCTTATTTAGTTTTGATTGTTTTAACACCTCAATTAAGTTTGAGGTACTTGTGAAGGGTGCATAATTAATTTCTTGTTTTATATTATTTATAGCCATTGATAACACAACTTGAAGCCGTTTTATTAAAATCCCATTTTTTCAGTGGAGGGGAAAAGCAGGTGAGCCCTTTTAAAACTACTATTCTGTAATGTGAAGATTGCAATGAAATTTAACAGAATTGACCCTTCACAATTGACAGTGTTTGCAGTTCTTCAGCGATATAAGAAACCAAAAAATGTCAATTTGGAGCAAAGAAGATATTGATGGTTTGTGTAGCTACCAACTGAGCTTCTTTGGGCTATGTTCACTTATCAAATAATAGAGGGAAATGTGGATGAGCCATAGGTGTTTGTATTCAGTGATGTATTAAGTTGGGTGAATGATAACAGCAATCTGTAAAATGCTAACCATAAATCAAATAAAGTAATCACTTCCTGTTAGTGTGCTACCAGACTTTTGCTTGGATTCAATTCGAGGAAGAATACACTAAAACACACTCTTGGGGGTTGTAGCTAGAGTACCATACCGAAAAATGCGGAAACCCAATACTTTTGTTCAGCATGAATTTAAACATCCTGGGGTCCAGGGGCGAAGCCCTGGCGGGGGTCCAGGGGCGAAGCCCCCAGAAACTCATGGGTTTTACCATAAAAGGTAAAAAAAAGGAGTTTTAGCTCAAATTTCACATTAAATTCATTTGAAGCTACAATAAATCCCCCGGAAACTCATGGGTTTTGCCATAAAAGGTTAAAAAAAAGGAGAGTTTTAGCTCAAATTTCACATTAAATTCATTTGAAGCTACAATAAATCCCTCCTTCCCTCTCTCTTCTCTCTCCCTCTGCTCCCTTTTTTTCTCACCCTTCCTCTTTACGCACACCCTTCCTCTTGTTTCCCTTCTTTTCTCTCCCTCTTTCTCTTTTCTCTCTCTCCTTTTCCCTTTCCTTTTCTTTCTCCCCTCCTTCCCCTTTCCTCCTTCCCCTTCTCCCTCCTCCTTCCCATCCCTCCCACCCCTCCCCTCCTTCCTCTTTTCTTCTTTCTCTTTTCCTTCTTTCTTCTTTTCCCTTTTCTTCCCCCTTCCTTCTCTCTCCTCCTCTCTCCTTCTCCTTCTTTTCTCACCTTCTTCTTGTTCCCATTTTCACTTCTCCATCCCCATTTTAGTTATCCCCCCGCTGGTCACGCCACTGTAAATAAGGTAAAATAATATAGTTTTCTTATTGAGTGGTCAGCTCCCTCCCTTTGTCGCTCCGCCTCGCTCTGCCTCGCATCGCGCGCGGAACTCGCTCAGCACTCACTCACTCACTCACTCACTCACTCACTCACTCACTCACTCACTCACTCACTCACTCACTCACTCACTCACTCACTCACTCACTCACTCACTCCATATAATTAAAATAAAATAGGAAAAACCAAGCCATGGGGAATATTGCGATTGCAAATTCCTTCACTTCCTTCTGTTGTGTGTTTGCATTCAATCTTGGTTATGTTTAAAGGTACTGAGTTCTGATCGCTAAGAGCCTCGTCCCAGGAACCAGATCTGGAACAGTGGAGTGGTCAAAATTCTCGGTTTATCAGAAGAAAGCTACTATTTTTCTCATTTACCCTGTGTGAAATCTTAGGGCTCAAGGATGTTTGGTTTGGATGTTATGAGCAAAACTATGCCCCATTTTGGTCAACCAATATTAAAGGTACTATCAGTGATTTGCCAAATCAGAAAATCAAAAAAAAAATCAGATTTTTGCATGTTTGTAATAAGTATATCAATTCCTAACACACCTTTCAAGTTATAAGGCTGGAAGCAACCTAATAAAGACAACATCAAGTATTTTAGTCATTACTGTCCGTACGGACACTTTCTACAAACACATAATTGAATGGAGATCCATATCTTCAAACAGTGCTGTTTTTCTTCCTCTTTGACACTTTGCATTTGAAAAAAAAATTACTCGAATTCTACAGACTTATCCGTCACTTTTACACTACTTCTGTAAATTTCAAATATTATGACTATTTTGGGTAGATCACTGATAGCGCTTTAATTTTACACAGTACTCTATAGTGGGTTACAAAATCACATTTTTAGCTCTCACTTATAAAAACGGGTTGAAATATTGGTGCAAAAATTTAACAGATGGGGTTTTGGGGTGAAGGCCATTCTATCAAGATGAAAAATTGATACACTAAAATCTGGTCATCCTCCTTTAACATGGTAGGTTGCTGGATGGGTGGACTACAAATGTGAACTTGTACTCCAATGTCAAAATTTGACAAAAATGTGGATGCAAGTAATACCCAAGTGCACTGTGTCATCATTATGTATGCATATTAATGAGCTCATTTGCATATTTGCTCCTTGCCCTTTTGGAAGGGAGGATCTTGGGATCTTGCAAGTTTTAACTTGCAGTGTTTTTATTTTTTTCTTCCCTTTTCAACAAAAGTGTAAAACATGGGAATTAAAGGAAGATTGAGTGAATTCAATTTAAGCCTCTCAAGTACTAATTCATCATATAGTGTACCCCATTTAAAATGCAAAAGGATAAACTCCTGATGGAATTCTATGTATACTACAAGAGCTGGAGTTCAGCAGTTAGGAGCAACATGAGGGTTTTAAAATGCTGTAAGCGGTAGTTGTTTGTGTCGTTTCATATGCAATAGGATAAATGTTCATCCCAGAGTCTTTTGGTTGAATAATGGCCTCAAATTTGATGTCCCCTACCAATGCACTAGTCACTAAAATAGAATTTCAAATTATGACTTCCTATTTATTTAATCATATCAAATTTAAAGGGGCACTTCCCGACCCAGAGCTATGTACCTCTAGATGCTAAGGGAGGAGGCATTTATGCCGGGGAGCAGCGACGGATCCAGGAAAACACAATGGGGGCTCTAAGGGGGAGGTGGGAGAAGACGCACCTGGAATTTTTTCCCAAGCACTATACACAACACAACAGAGTAACATACAGGTCTTGTGCAACAGCGACGCCGCTCACTGCACCGCCCATGCAGCGGCCTGGGTGCCAACGAAAGGTAGGGTCAGCAAAGATTAGGGGGACGCATGGCGGGTGTTCCCACCAAATCCGCCCCTGGGGAGGAAGTGTCATCAAGGAGAGGGGGAACATTAACTTTAAAAGTTTAATTCTTCCAATCCCAATCCAAGTCGTAAATCTGACTCGGACGCGGATCTAGGGAGGGGGTCAGAGCGGGCCGACGTCCCTCCTCCTGGTTTTTTTATATTATTTTAACCTGCAAAACTTTGACACATCAGCCCTTTTGGACTATTTAGGCCGTTCGCCCCCCAGGGTATGTTGACGTTTTTCAAATCCTGGATCAGCCCCTGAGGACGTTGCTCTCTAAGAGGCAGTGAGTTGCACCTTTTTAAAGCGAATTAGAGATTTCCACAAGGCTGGTGGCCACTAAATTTTTACCACACAATGCCTTGTATCATAATAATCACTGTGTGAATAGCTAAGCTCAAATCGATGTCATTCCATCGTTCATATAGAAAATCACAACTTTGTCATGAAATCAAGGAAGCACTTAAAACCACCCTAGTGTACCCCTTAATATTTTCAAGAAATACCTCCTCTCAGCATACAAATGGGCATCTCAAAAATGCATTTATTCTGTTTTTGTAGGTCTCCATGCACGACTGGAGAAGAACCCTCTTCAAAATGCACAGGACAACGCGACATGTTATTTCAAGCGGAAAAAAATACACAAAGATTTGGCATTTCCAACGATCTGCAAAGGCGTCCGACTTGATTGAGGGTGCCATATCAGCACTACATTGTTAAAGATAAGTCATCGTTCATAAGCACAAAGAAGGTATGAAAAAAGGGTTTGTTAAGTGTGACATTGCTTTTCACCGGGCCTATTTATGATATTCCACAACCCATTTTGTATAGTTACTATCGTGAGATGTCTAGTGATATTGAAAGACAGAACAAAAAAGGAACAAAAAGCTGGTCTTCTTTTTTGTAATTGACGGGAATGTCGTGATCCACAACCCCTCCCCCCGACTTACTCAAAAATTTAGATTTGATATCATAATGAACCGTTAACATTAGTAACATGGTACCTAATCTGACGTGCAAATTTGGTCGTATCTGTAAGAATTTCGCAATTTTGCATTACAATATAGTGGCCTATGGGAACGTGGCAAACAAGATGTTAGTTCATAACACAAAACTGCAGGATAGGAATTAACTAAAATTTTGTGAATTAAGTTGTCTCAAGTGAATACAGTGAACAATGAATAAACAGAAGTTGCTGGAATTGAGAAATGCACCTTTAAGCTTCTCTGGCTTTACATAGCTGCATTTTGCTTGACCGATAATAATTCTCATGGCTAATTTGAGGGCTTCCATTTTGAATGAGAAAAAATGCGTTTTTAAAAATCCATGGCAAATTCTAATAATGATTTTAACAGTTTGAATGGGGCGGGCTGTCATTTTCTTCAAAAGGGGTTCCTAAATATTTGGAAGTATTAAATCGCAACTGAAGGAGTAAGGAAAAAAACACCCATCTTAATACTTAAGACAGCAGGCAAGTTTAAAAATTTGATTTCCCATTGAACCTACACTTAAATCCTCTAAAAAAGTGCCATTTTCTTCAAAATATGAAACATTTACGTGTTTTTCAAAGTTAGACCAGAAAAAACTTTATATTTAAAGTTATATGATTGGTAAAAATGGGTACCAGATAACGTCAATGTTCAACAATAGGGCGCTTCTCTCTGTTATCCGCCAAGTCCTTCAAAGCATGGTTTCCTCTAGGGACGATTAGGGAGGATTCCAGGCCAGTTCAAAAAAGGTTGTGGTTTTTTTTCTTCGTGGGCGTGTTTGTCCAATAAAACCTTCGAACGTTCTCTGTAGGTGGTTTACTAAAAAAAAATCTTCCTATCTTGTCACTTAAAGATAAAAAATCTTGGGTGGTTGAGGGAGGTACTCCAATGTAAGGTATACAGGGGGGTGCATGATCCACTGCATTAGGGCATTTTTCCATGCAGAAATCCCTAGACATGGGTCATTTTTTCATGCAAAATCCGTAGACATGTGTCCATTTCCCAAAACTGCCTCAAAGCTCCTGTTAAAAGTCAAAATTTTCATGCGAAGCCCCAGGAAAATTTAGAAAAATTGGTATTATATTCGAATGCAAAAAGTCTTAGAAAATGTATGGTGGGGGGGGTTTTTTTTTTTTTTTAATTTTTTAGCAAATAACCTCTAGAAATGTGTATAGTGTTGCGACTCCGTAGCTGCACATCCCAACCAAATGGAAATAAGCTTCATGAAGAGGGCTTTTTCTTGAGTTATCCAGATATTGGTCCAACTACAATCAAGCAGGTGGCCAAACATCTATGGTGAGGATATAGTTCAAATTGCATCCCATTCATAGTCGGTGCAGCAATGTCATGCACCCCTCTCAATATCCATAATTTAGATGCAAAGTGCATATTGTGGGTAATATGAAGGGTTTCGATGAAGTCAACATTTGAACCTTTTTTTTGTTTTTGCAATGGTTGTTTTGTTGGTCCTTCAGATCTGTTATTAAATATTAAAAAAAAACTGTTTTTACAAAGTAACTGAATATCGTTCATTTGTGAATTATTGCAAGTGAATAAAATGATTTTGTGGGGATTTCCCCAAAAATCAGTGACCAATGGATTACACATTTCAATATCCGAAAATTTGCTGATACATCCAGAGCATTATGAAACAGTCCCTAATTACATCATGGTTTGTTAATTTTGACCTCCTTAATTAGCAGCAGAGACCCATTTGAGCAGATCTAAGAGCAAAAGAGATGAACAACATACTACAAGGCAATGGCACCACTTTGAGAAACCGAACAAATAGGAATGCTACCCAGGAAATATGGTGAACTCGAGTCTGAAATGCTCTTCATATTACAAGATAATTTAAATAAGTGTTTAGTAATGACCGGTGGGTAGTGGTAGACCATGGATGAAAGTTGGAGTTGGTATATAATAAATGTGTCAACTAGTAAATTCCTCAAAGTTCAAAGGGAAGGTTGTATTTAATTATTCTTTCCTTGTTTTCTCTCTTCGCGTTAACCCCTCTTTTTATCCACGTAAAAAATAATTAGGTGACACTTTATTATATCCCTCCCTTCCCTCCCTCTCCTCGAAGGAAGGAGAGAAGGAAAGGACAAGCGGGAAAAAGGAAGGATGGGAAGGATGGGAAAGGATAGAGAAGGAAAGAAAGAAAGAAAGAGAGCGAGACAAGAGTGAGAGGAGAGAGAGACCAGAATGAGCAATTGAAGAAGAAGGATAAGGAGACAAGAAAAGAGAAGGAGAAAAAAAGAAAAAGGGAAAGTAAGAGAAGAGGGGGCGACAAAAAGAGGGAAAAGGGAGAAGGAACGACGAAAAAAGAGAGAAGGAAAGAAAAAGAGGGACGGGAGAAGAGAAAAAGACAAGAGACGGAAAGATGGGGAAGCAAAGGGAGGAAAGAAAGAAAAAAGGAAGTACCAAGAGAAAAGACAACGAATGAAGAAATGAAGAAAACGACGAAGAAAGAAGAAAGAAATCGCGAAGGAAAGGAAGAAAGAAACGGAGAACAGAAAGAGAAGGAAAAAAAGGGGAAGAAGAGAGGAACTCACAATGAAACGTACAAAGCCAAGCGCCTGGCCAGCAGACCAAAATATCCGTCTGCGATATTGGCTCCGCTACTCTCCTAAAGCTATCAAGAAATATCGCCTGACAGATACCCTCGCTCCGGACCGAAATCACGAGACCTAGAGGCGACAATATGGACATACTGGCAGGAATTATAGGAAGGGAGAAGAGGGAAGAGAAGGAAAGCGAGAAAGAAAGAAGAGGTTCCCTCTCTCCCTCCCTTCTCTTCTCCCTCCCTCTCTCCCCATCAATCCAGGCTCCTTTCTTGTATCAGTAACATCCCAAAATGGAAATAATATCTTCTGAGTGTAACTCAAGTCTACAGATGGGCATGATTTGAACTTTTATTGAAACCATATGTAGGCATGCATAAGAGTATGGTTTTCTGCAATTCTTCACCACAAGTGTATTGGTCAGAACGCAAGAGGTTAAAAAATGTTCTTTTATGTAATCTTACACTGGTATGCAGTCTCAACAGCTGGTGCAGACTTGTCTAGATAAACATGTGGGATATGATTGGACTGTGTGACAGGCAAAGGGGGTGGCATGTATTGGGGAGGACTTCGTCGCTTTAAATCCGCCAGAAATGGCATCCTGAACATAAAGACAAAATGTATGATTATTCTGGTATACGAATTGTGCAAACAGAGGACCTAAACTTTTGTTATTCATAATTTGTTGTAAGTCGCATGATGTAACATTTAACTCTGACTTGGGATGGATTCAGGGTAGAGTGTTAAAATTTCACAGCGGAATCAAACATAAACAGGGGTTTACTTTACCAGCCCTGGGCCCACTTCTGAGATCTGGTGGTGATGAATCCACCCGTCATGTGGAGTGCAACAAGGTCATAAGAACAATAAGTGCCATTTGTAAGGAAATTAAATCTTCCCACCACACACACTTCCCCATACAATCCTGTTCCAATCAAACATGCTATTATGGCAAGGTCGTTGGTCATGGCTCTTGAAATAGTTCTCAGGTACACAGCAAACCTGTAGAAAACATTTCAAGAAGCAACTGACTCAAGGAAAGATTAAATTGAGGAGCTATCCAATATATGCAGCAAAAAAGATTGTATCAATGGCAAGCTATAAGGCGCGCTTACAACCTTGTTGCAACATGATTATTCTTTCTTTGCCCCTAGTTCTACAGAGGACCACTTCACCACTAAACAACCTATGCTGAAAATTCCAACTGCTTTTAACATTCTGTTTTAATTTTAAGAGCATTTTTATATATTTCAGTTTTGGGTCTGGACATATTGAATACAAAATAATTGTTTGATAATGAAATCTTTACCTTACTTATTTGGAGGTATTTATTCATTTGAATGTGGCTACACTATTAATAATACCTCATCACTTTTGACATATGATTAGGTTCCGAGTAAATATGATTTTACAAAGGGGGGGGGTCACTGGTCATTGACATGGGGATATCATGCACAACCATGGGGTTTCCAAAAAGTACCTTAAACAAATAATTTGTTTACCAATTACCAATTATTGCCAATATTTGACACCCTAAGCAAGTAGAAAACCCTTGGGCATAAACAAGCATTCATATGAATGAACCCCTAATATGTTTCCAGGGTAGTTGCATTCCCAATTCAGACCCTAATCGCGTAAGTTCATGTCCCGATTCAAGTGTGAAAAGTACACCCTTTTTCCACATTGCAGTGTTTTTGCTACCATTTTCAAGTTACGTATGTATCATGCCCAATCTTGAAAAATACCCTTTTCACATGTTTCTTTGGTCGCGCATGATATCACCTTGTCAATGACCAGTGACACCCCCCCCAGACAAACAAACATCCATCCATCCTCTCATCATCATCCTGACATCCACCGAAATGGACATCTATCAGTTCTATCCATATAGGGGTAAGTCGGGTAATGCCGAACACCAATCGATTGAAGCCAATAAGTCCATGGTAAAACAAGGTTTGGTAAAGATAACCATATCAATAAAAAGTGTAAGCAAAAACTCTAACTATCCACATGTTTTTCTTAACTCAAACCTGTTAGAAAAGAAGTTATGATCAAACAAAAAAATGGCGTCGTTCGGGATTACCCGACACCTCACGGCTAATGCCGAACGTGGTTTTTCAATGGCAGCCACTTTGGGACAAAATAACAATTTTTGTTTCTTGCAACATAAAGTTGTGATAATAGTGTATATTGAAAAGCTCGATGAGAGTTTCAAATTATGTAGATGAGATGGACACACCTATATGGGTTGCCATGGAAACGGGTCGTTCGGGATTACCCCAAACCAGGTGAAGTTTGTAATCTCGATCCTTTCATACACTTCGTCATGGACGTGCCCCCTCTTGACATGATTTTAATTGTGAAGGAACCCTAGAAGGAACCCCTTTCTCTCCTTGTAGATGTGATATGTCATCCAGAAATATATGTTCTGAATATTCATTTTCACTAAAAAGTGTTTTTGTAATTCTCGCGAGAATGTACGAGATTTCCACTTTGGTCAGTTTACCTTTGAATTAAGTCCAAAGGAAGCTAACACCATAGGGTGGTAACAAGGTTTCCCTCCTTTTTTTCAGCAATCTAGCGAAAATCGCTTCGTTCGGCTTACCCCGCGTGCGGCATTACCCGACTCTCCCCATCTAAGAATACTTTTGAGGACAAGGAACTTTAAAAAACTTATCTTGAATTTCAAGCTTAATCCAGTTTCTTCTTTGCACTACTCTTCAATGTTGAGAAAATTAAATAGTCAAGTTTTCATTTCGAACGGAGAGTCCTCATAGAGAGTTCAAGAGTAACTAAATATGAGACTGGGTGGGGGGGTGTTCTGGGTTTCGGTTGGGTACCCATGCTCCATTGTCCAGGGGTTCTAAATAACCTCCTAACTTACCAATTTTCATTTTAAATATCCCTAACGAGACCATTTTTGGTGAACTTAACTAGTTTTCAGGAAAATATACCCTGGGGGACCTGTTGTTATCAATACAAACACAAAACAATTGGATCTTGAAAAGCAGCTATTAGCACATTTTTTTGAAGGGCAGCCCCCCTTTTTTTCAAAAATTTGGAGATTTTTACACGGTTTCTTGACCTGCTAGTAAACTATACCTGTGAATGGTTAACTCGAAATGTCTATTGTCACATCACAAAACGCAAGGAATTTTTACTAGAATCATTATTATCGGGGATCCCGATAATAATTAAACGGCGCTGGAAACGGCCTCCAATGTGAAATCGCCGGGAATAGCGCCATGTACTGTCATACGCTCATCCATGAGTTGTTTTAAATAGTTTCGGGCAAGGTCATTAGTTTCTCGAGGGGCACTATTTCAACACTATTTCATATGATGGCCGGAACATAAACGTAGCTTCCAGCTCTGCCGTTAATCCAATCTTGTATCCCAATTCTAATTAACAAAATCGCTTATTTTGTGATAAATACACTTTTTTAGGCATTCCTCTTGCATGTATCGTTTCCTCTGAGACAATTACACGTAATGTGCCAAAATATCAAATTTTGAAAATTGGGGGGCGCTCTTTTCAAAAAAGGTGCCAATATGCTTTAAAATAGCCAATTACAGAAAAAATGAGGCTTGTGTTACTGCAGAAAAATTACACAACACTCAGGGTTATTTTGCTGATAGTTTAGGTTAATTTTTTCTTATTTATATCATTGAACCAGTCCCACTGAATTTGATACCCCAGGGACTATACTTGATTATTGGTGAATTTGAAATGCCCCTAGCGTAGTCCCACATTTGCAGCTAGCCCCCGCTTTTTTGGAAGCGAGCTGGGGTACCCCCTCACCAAAATCCAAGCTTCATACTTCTGTTGTAATTTTTTTTACACTCCAGTAGCATACCTCTTTTGGACAGTCAAGTAGCATGGTATTCTGAAAAGGAGCTAACTTTAGTTAAAAACCAGGGTTAGTCCTACAATGATTTAGGGCTTTTTTTCCTTTCAAATCAGTGAAACTTACAATGATGAATTCCTCATGGAGGACCAAAACAGAGGCCCATCCATGAGATATTTTCTCACCCCGTTACGCCACATTTTGGTTAGAGTATTTTTGGAAAAAAAGGTCCACCATATAGGACTACCCTGGTTTAAAAAAAACCCAGTCTAAAGTTAGCTCCCTTTCAGAATACATCCATAAGCTTAAAGGTCCATCCGATCGCTAATTAGCCTCGTCCCCAAAGCCGCAGATTTTAACGGAAGTGGTCACAATTTTGGTATCAAAAGAAGCTACTACTATTTTCCTCATTTACCCTTGAAATCTTAGGGCCAAAGGATGTTTGGGTTTGAAGTAATAGCGAAAATGTACCCCCAAGTTGGTCGACAATATTAATTTTACACAGTACTCTATGGTGCTTCCGAAATCACTTTTCTTTCTGTCTCTCACATGAAACTCATTGAAAATACGGCGCGAAATTTTACAGGTGGGGTTTTGGGTGAAGGCCAATCTATCAAGATAAAACCTTCATATCCTTAATCGGGGCCATCCCTCCTTTAATACAATGCTTCTTTTACTCTGTACTTACGAAAATTATAGTTGACAACTCTGTTAGTCTATGCTATTATCATTTAATTAACAACATTGCCTATGCCTTTAACATTTAAGCAGGAATTTGCACAGGTACTAATGAACCTGCATTCAAAAGCAAATCATATCATAACCTTAAATTATGTCTACATGGTTGAGCCAGAAGTTCCACCTTAGTTTCATAACATGCACTTTCCTCCAGAACGTCACAGCCCAACACATTTTGGTGTGGGTGTAATTCTGACAGATCCCCCTAAATACTGCACACAACATTTTAGTAACAGATATTCTACTACAGAAGCCTTTTGTAAGCACAAATTGATATGGCATTAGTGTTTGGTTTGCCTGCACAATGCCTGCTATGTGTAATTACCATGGTTGTATTTCAAAATTATTTCAATAAGCATTATTGTTGATGAAACTTAGCAAATTTAGAAATAAATGTTTGAAAGCCGCCCATAGCGTTTATGATTATCATCCTGTGCTTGCTTTTGAACTTTCCAAATAAACTGAAAAGATTTGTGCCCAAATGTCATTTTGAAGACTAACGTCCATATTGATGTTGAACCCCCCCCCCCCCAACCCCCCCCCCCCCCGCACCGGCACCGGGCCATTTCCGACGTAAAATTGGTGGCTAGCGGGTAACCCATGGCAGCACGTGTTTTTGACCACCACCCAGGCTCCAGGAGTTCAGATCTCCCTCCCTAACCTCACAGGGCAGCTATTGAGTTTTCCTCTTTTTCTTATCTTTTTTGGGCTTAGAATTTTTCCCTCTAAAAATAATGAAAAATTTTATATCGTTTAAAAGAAGTCATATCGAGAGTCGAACTCCAGACAACTGTATTATGAGGTCAGCTATCTATCCACAAGACCAGCGAGGAGTTGGTTTGCCGGATTTGCATTCGAAAATCCTCATAACATTATGGAATCAATCGGCTACTGTCTATTGTGGTCAGCCTCAATATAATGAATAGCTCCTCTCTGGAATGGTTGCCACGCTCCAGGAGCATGAGTGGTGGTCAAATCTCCACATGTTGCGAAATAATGCGGTATTCAGACCCCCAATTTGCAGCTATTTGCACCTCTTCTGCAGTTCTTTACCATGTTCAAGTATATTTCAGTTCTTAAAGGTCCCAGGAAATGCAAATAGAATTGATGTGGTTTGTGTCAAGTCTACAAGGAGGGACCAGAAAGTATTCAATATTTGGGTTGGTGATGACATCATTAGTGAAACTATTGATTTTTCAGAGAGTAATTGAAAATTCCAGGTGACTGGTGTGAATCTATTCATGACACTGACTGAAAATCAATAGTTTCACTAATGATGTCACTGGTAGTGTATTCTTTTTTCTGGCCCTGTTTATTGGAATGAAATGTCCCATAAAGATTTGGAGTAGGTTTATCATCTCATTTCCTGGGACCTTTAAGACCCTTACTTTGCTACAAAATCGCAAATTTTAGCTGCTTGGCTAAAAGTTTGGAAAATTTTACCAGTTCTTCAGCTCTTTAATCTCAAATTTGGCCCAAAATTCAGTTCCCAAGTTCATAAAATTGGTAAAAAAAAATAAGTTCCAAAGACCATACTTTGGGGGTGTGGCACTTACCTAAAATGGCAGTACGGATAAGTGTGGCGGTCAAGACCCCCAGTTCACGCCCCTTATGCAGTTCTTTAGACCTGCAGTTCAGGTGTACTTCAGTTGTTTAGACCCTTACTTTGCAAAAAAAAATGTACAAATTTTATGGACATTTTGGTCAGTTTTTTTATTTAAGCTCCAAATCTCTAATTTGGCCCTAAATTCAGTTCCCAAGTCCATTAAATTGGTTTAAAAAATCAGTCCCGAAGACCTCACTTTTGCCAAAAAATCATTTCTCAAGCCCCCAAGTTCAGTCGCCACACACCCCTACCCAAACCAAAGTTGAGTGCCTCCCCTGGGAGTTGAGTTGTAACAGCTCATTGTGTGTCAATCAGGATGAAATTGATGAGCATGAAAGGCATAATGAAACAGAGTTGCTGCAACACCCTCCCCACCCGTCACCATGCTGATGATTAATTATATTACTACCGACTGATTGATCAACATCCATCCTTCTATCCAAATAAATAAGTTTGTATGGTTTCATGTCACTGAACAACAGTTGATTAAAGACACTATCAGTGATTTATCCGAAAGAGTCAAAATATTTGAAATTTGCAAGAATAGCTTAAGAGTGAAGAATAAGCCTGTAGAATTCTCATATGTTAACTTTTCCATCTGAAGAAATGACCGAAAACGAAGAAAACAGCAGTTTTCAAAGATACGAATCTCCATTCAATTACATGTAGTAGTAAGTGTCCGAACGGACACTAATGACTAAAACATCCGATTTTGTCCTTGTTAGGTTGCTTTTGGTCGTATCATTTGCAGGGTATGTTAGGATACCTATACTTGTTACAGACATGCAAAAATCTGATTTTTGATGATTTTTTCGATTTCCTGATTTAGCAATTACTGATAGTGCCTTTAAATGTTAATCTGTGGTAACGAAGTGTCTTGATTACTGCTTAAAGTCAGTGATTTGCTATATCTGAAGATAAAAAAAGAAAACATCCAAAATCAGATTTTTGCACATTTGTAACAAATATAGGTATCCTATTTTACCTACAAGTGTTAAGATCAAAGCAACCTAGCAACAACAAAATCAGACATTTAGTCATACTCTCCATACGGACACGTTTTACTGCATGTATGAATGGAGATTCATATCTTGAAAACTGCTGTGTTCTGTCGAGTTCTGTCAATTCTCAGTTGGAAAAAATACTTAGAAAAAATTCTACTGAATTCTCTTTCCATCAAACCATCCTGTAAATTTTCAAATATTTTGACTCTTTCCGCAGATCACTGAAGTGGCCAACTCCATGTACATTAATTCTATTTACTATAAAAATGACATTAATACAACCTGCCTTGTAACTAATGACAATGTGTTTTGATAACGTGAACATGCACAATTTCAATTCAAACCTAAACCAAAAGAAATCAATGTGAGTAGCCTATCAGATCCTATCGAAAATACAGCTCTGTTATAAGTTATCTTTCTTGTGAGGTTTATTCCATTATCTTAATGTCAAATAGTATAAAACTGGACAATGATCTCATTTTTAAATCGTTTGTTTGTCCATTTTCAGCTTGTCCATTGACCTTCAATAGAGAAAGGAACTAAAAGTGGTTTTAAAGTTTGAGCATGAATGTTAATTCACCCCATCTTGGGCTTTCTTTGTGCTGCCTAAAAATTGCATTTAATCTGCAATCGCTTTCAATTAAAGGGGACTTGAAGAGATTTTGAGATAAAATTGTTTCTTTTCATTATTTTACTCATGTCATGTCTGTAAATCATCTCAAAGAGAATGATGCAGAGTTTAAAAGTCAAAGAGTAAACGACTAAAATAAACCATGGCTGGTGTTCGCAAAGGGAGTCTAACTTAGACCAAGGTTTAAACAAGGGTTTAGTACTTTATGAAGGATTAACCCTGGTTTATTCTCAAAGGAGTCTACACTTAGACCCAGGTTTAACCAGGGTTAGTCCTTTATGATGATAACCCGGTTTATTCTCAAGGGAGTCTAACTTTAGACCCAGTTTAAACCAGGGTTAGTCCTTTATGAATGGATTAACCCGGTTTAGTCTCAAAGGAGTCTAAACTTTTAGACCCAGGGTTAAACCAGGCTTAGTCCTTCATGGAAGGACCTTTTTATTTATATTTCAACATACCGTATTGGTTCCTAAATAAAAGCCCAGGGGGTGGGCATTTTCAAAATGGGGGCGTGATTTCAGTCAAAAAATGGAAGTCAAAATCTGGCAAAATCACCTTACACATGCTTTTTTTCGCTGATTACCAATAATACAACGAACGAGCAGGGGACGTTGTGCATCGCACCTACCGCGGTCAAGGCTCCATACTAATTAAACTATACAACGTGCACTACTTACTGTGTTAAAACGTAACACTCGTAATATCAACTACAAAACCTGCTATAGCCCACGCTATTTTGGGGAAGACATTTGGAATCTGCAAAAACACCGTGCCCGATCTTTGCCACGGTCAACTATTTGAACAAACCACAACCTTGACAAGTTCTTTGATATCTAGGATCATTAATCAATCGAGGGTGGCTGGCGAAATCACGAGGAAAGTGCATTTTTCCGTACGAAGATTTAGTTATAATGGCCTTGGGCGGCCAGTTACCATAAGTGACGGATCACAAGCAGAAATCATTGATGACAACAGCAGATGTGATAACGGATTACGACAGTCTCGGCCATTAGATCATGTGATTTAGGTGAGCTTGACTCATTTCTTGAATGGTTTTATTTATGACAACACAGTCTATGAAATGTGCTGTAATGGTGAAAAAAATGATCATGCTGTTTGATGTGGTCATTTCAGCCCACCCGGACCATGAGGAATTTTCTCACCTGTTGCATTCAACTTTCAGAGCATGTTGAAAGATTAAAAGATCCAACTCATGTGGGACTAACCCTGGTTTAAACCTGGATCTAAAGTTAGACTCCCTTTGAGAATACCAGCCATTTCTTTGGGCGGGGGGGGGCACTAGTGTCAAGGGTGGATATGATGGGTGAACAGGGACCTCACAAAATGCACCCTAAACAAGTATTCCATGATTAAAAAAACATACCCTAAACCAGGGAGGGGGGGGTTCTTGGGTTTTGGTCGGGTACCCATGCTCGTTCCAAAAAAGAGGGAATAGCTGCAAATGCGGGACTACCGCTAGAGCTATCAAATTCAAATGAATCCAAGTTTCTAGTCCCCGGCTTTAAAGGGGGTATCAAATTCAGGTAGATTGTGACTGGCTCATTGAAAAACAGGGGAAAATTAACTTTAAAGGGGCATTTTCGGATGCCACAGACTCGTCCCCCCGACTACCTAAAAAATGTTGAGAGATTTTTATATCATCTGAACCATTAGCCTTAGTAATCCACGTGCCCCAATCTTCTTGCAAATTCGGCCACGTCTGTGATAAGAATTTGTCAATTTTGTACTGTCTTGGGAACGTGGGAACGAGCAATGGCTGTAACACAAAACGGCAAGATCAGGGATCGGCTCAATTTTGGACTACGCTTTTCTAAGGATATCTATGATCAATGAAAAAACAGAAGTGGCTGAAATCACGAAATGCACCTTTAACATCGTCAGTAAAATAACCTGCAGTGTTAAAAGTTTCTTACAGTAGTACAAGTTTTATTTTTCTCATATATTGGTTCTTTAAAAGTATATATTTTTTATTACGCATTGAAAGCAGGTCCCGCTAGAGGTATAGGCTAATTTTACAGGCAAATTGGTACGTTAGGGGTATATTTTCACCGAAAACGGGTATATTTAACTTGAATACTGCGTGCGTAGTGGTCACTTTCAAAACCCCTGGAACAAGCATGGGTACCACCCAACAAACCTTTGAGGACCACCCCCCCCGGGACCCTAAAACAAGTGTTTTGTCCCCTTTTTGCTACCCTAAACAATAAGCAATACATGTGTCATTAATATACCCTTTATTAGCTTAATCTTACTTTGCTTTACTTCCAATATGTTTGATGATGTGCTCTCGGCTTAGTTATTACATACCCGAACCACGTAATCAATTTGCCGTTTCTGTTCACATATATATTCCACATTTGAAAGCTTTTGAATACAAGGCCCCCCCCCGGATTTAAAATTGTCTGCAGACTAATTTTCAGCAGGTTTTCACGTGTTGTAGACCAAACACCGACCTAAGTTCATGTGGAAATCTCTCTAACCCATGAGGAGTTGTTAATAAGACAGTACGGTTTGTCAATCAACGAAGGTTGGCTGGGTCTGATTGGTTTGAACATGGAGAGGCAAGAGAGCTAAACCCTAGGCTCACTTTTTGAGACGTGTAATTGTGTTTAGTATGTTTAGAATCTAAACATGTAGTTCATTTAAACATCTAAACCACTTTGTCTAAAAACAGCGCCACGCTGGATTTACCAGTGAGGCACTTAACATAGAAAAAAAGAGCAAAAATACCAAAAACAATAGATAAAACTTTAATGTAAAAACTTAGGAGATATACATCAATTAACACAATTTCAAAAAAGAAAAAAATAAAAAACTTAAAAAAAGCAAAAAATAAAAAAAATAAAAAAAATTTTCCTTTTTTGACCACTTACCACCTATGTTTATGGCAATTATGGGGCCATTTGGAGGCATCTTGGAAACTCACCATTTGGGACTTTGAAAAAAATATATATGGCGATGTGCTGTCATGTAGGTCTCATTTGCATCTTCTAGTATAGTATTTGAATAAACTTTTTTATGCCAATTTTGATAAAGAAATTGGTCACTTTTCCAAAATACCGTAGGCCAATTTCTTTTCTAATCTGGAACAAAAATTGCCCAAAATGGTTTAAAACTCTAAGCATCATTTTTCATTGGTTACATGGAAGGTAATTATCATGTAATGAACAAATCAGAGATACTGTAAGAATGGTATGTATTATTTATACAAATACCATAGAACTATTTTGATTGGTTACTTGAAGGACCATCTCATATAGTGTCTTGTAATGAACCAATCAGACAGGCTATCATAGGTAGGCTGTATCATAGGGGTTAAAATAGCAAAGACAGACAGACGGACAGTCAGACAGACAGACCGAGACAGACAGTCAGATAGAAAGATAAATTGATACACTCTTAAAATACCTTGTTAAATATGATCTTGTCAAAATTTTGGCAAGATTATTGTCAAGTTTGACAAGATTCCTGTCAAATTTACAAGATTTTTCAAGCCAAATTTGACTATAAAACCTTTTAAGATCATATGTTACTCGGCAAAAGTAACAAGGTATTTTTAAGAGTGTAGAGTGATTCTCAGAAGTTACACAAAGATACAGGGCCGTACGCAGGATTTTTTTGGGGGGTGCAGGGCTTCGAAAAAGTGGACTTTTTTTGAAAAGTGGACCTTTTTTGGTAAAAGTGGACCTAACTCCCTAAAATGGTCCTTTTTTGACTTTTTGAACATTTTATCACCAAAAAGTGGACTTGTGTGTCAAAATTTTGGCCCTTTTGTAAAAAAAACTCGGCAAAAAGTGGACCTTTTGCCCTTTTGTGGAATTTGGGGGGTGGGGCCTGCAAAGATAGGTAAATACACATGTTAAAACATTTTGCCATTTGAGGAAGTGATGGCAAAATTACTGAGCCACATTACCGAGGAGTTCTCTGTCTGGAGAACGAAACTGTCCAATTGTGAGTAAACTTTTAGACTTGAAAAGCATCATTTTTAGCATTATTTTACTATAAATTGGTCAACCTTTTCACTCCCTGATGGTGAAACTGCAGGGTGGATATAAATGAATAATTTACTAAGATGTCAGCAAAGCTGTATGCGCCATTTTTGTCATTTGCCTAAGCTAAGTGTTATATGAATAAGACATTTATCGGAAATGGTTCACGTGATTGAGCAAAATTTACATAACCGGAAGTGAAAACTGATACTTATTGCGTGGGAAATCACTTGGTATTTACATTTTCACATTAAATATCTTCAGAAAAGGGCACTATATGGGAATTGCCTTCACTTGTATAAACATCTCAGTAAGAATTATTGAAGGCAAACTTGCTTTTCTACACCATCAGAAGTGTAAATGTTGGAGGTTTCATTTTAATTAGAAACCACCACATATCACCTTACTTTTAAACTTTAAATATTGGTACAGTATATTTCATATGATTAAAAATGTCTGAATTTATCTTTGAAAGGGCAGTCCAAAACCTACAGCTGCCTCAATCCATTTTGCATTTGGGCATAAATTTACAAAAAATTTTACATGACATCATGATTTTGCACGAATTAAAAGTTGCACTCAATGATTTTCCAATACTATTGGAAAGAAAATGTTTGAACACTTTGAACTACTTAAAGGCACTACAGTGATTTGCTAAATCAGAAAATCAAAACAAATCATCAAAAATCAGGTTTGTGCATTTTTGTAATAAGTAGGTATCCTAACATACCCTGCAAGTGATAAGTCCAATTGCAATAAAATCAAATATTTTATTACTTTCTATCTGTATGGACACTTACAACATGCAACATGTAATTGAATAAAGATTCATATCTTTATTGAACACTGCTGTTTTCTTCCGTTTCTGCCAAAAGGCTTATCCTCCACTTTCAAGATGTTCTTGCAAATTTCAAATATTTTCAGTGCAAATATGAACTTTTTTCCTGACGAGTGAAGTGAGCCAATTAACCCAAACGTTTTCACCAATGCCCTATAAATCTAAAGTGTGTGTGTGTGTGTGTGGGGGGGGGGCAGCTTCACTGCTCACTCCTTCCCTGGCTTTCCTTTTACTATTTTAACCATTTTTTTTTTTTTTTTTTTTTTTTTTTTTTTTTTTTTTTTTTTTTTTTTTTTTTTTTTTTTTTTTTTTTTTTTTTTTTTTTTTTTTTTTTTTTCGGGGGGGGGGGGGGGTACTCAGTGGAAAAGGGTAGGTACATATGTGCCGCTGATAATGGTCACATTTTCACACCTTACTATAACAATGGGTTGTTTTTCCCACCATACTACTATAAAGATGGGTCACTTTTTGAGGTCATTACTACTATATAAATGGGTCCATTTTTCAATTTTTGGTCGCATTTGACTATGAAAATGGGTCAATTGTTTTGATTTTTGCTAAAACCACAATGAAAATGGTTGATTTTCTGATTTTTGGAAAAAGTTACTATGAAAATGGGCCGATTTTGCTAAGATTACTATGAAAATGGTGCGAAATTTCAAAGCCAACTATATTAATGGGTCGAAATTTCGGAACTAACTATATAAATGGATCATATTTTTGTACAATTTGGTCACTATAAACATGGGTCGATTTTTTTACCCGGTGGACGCACACCTGTACCCAATTTTGGGTCGAGCCCGCCTCAGGCCACCATCTGTCACACTACTGGGTAGGTTGAAGGGGAAGGTTGAAACTGACCAAGTGCACCATCTTACAGCTTTTCCAAATCGCATCACAGTTTACAGAAAGCCAAACCCAAGTACACAAAGATATATAACTTGTCTAGAGATACCTTACGACAGGCTAATGATTGATGAGCCTATTGCCAGTGGTAGATTTATCACTAGGTCTTGTAATATATTTCAACTTTCTGCTTCAGGGAAGACACGGGTTTGCGGGTTTGTTTCCCTGCAAAATATCACACAATTTCAGAGACCAAGACAAGATGAATTTTGGTGTGGTCTTACTTCTGGGAAGCAGCAAAAATAGTTTGGGTCTTCCTGATAATGACACCATACAAAAATAGACACGAATTAAAGCTCATATATTACTTCCGACATGGTTATGCACTTGCTCTTATTGCCACTCGACAGGCAATGACACTTTAGTCATCCACCTTTTCTTTGCTGCGCAATTTTATTAAAAATTAATGCAAATTATAGAATTAAAATACTTGAGACAATTTCTTGGAACTATTGCCATTTTCAGTTCAACTAATAACACCCTTCATTCACAGAAGACAAAGCTTTTTCATAAAATGAAAGTAATGTAAGGCTTGATTATCAAATTAAGGATATATGTGAATCAATAAATTTACTTGTTTCTGATTTTTTTTTTACTTAGAAAAATATGATATGGCTCTTAATGGGGGGGGGGAGATTCAGAGATTTTGTGGAACATAAGACGACTTTTCTGAGGATATGAATTTCTCTAAATTTGCACTTGATCGTCTGAAGGTTCCTCCTAAGGTACACTTGATTTGCACTTGATTGGTTATAGAACATCTACCAATAAATTTGGTCCTTTCATGGCAAAAGGGCATAACTCGAGTTACACCCTTTTGCCTTGAAAGGGCCGTAATGTTTCAGAGAGTTATTGGCATGGCTCGAAAAAGTTGGAAATTTGGGAAGCTCCTTCCCAGGAAAGTTGGCCATTTGGAGGGAAACTTGACCATTTGGAGGGAAATTTACACATAAGATATAGTGGGAAATCTGTGAGAAATGCGACTATCTTCCCGGGAAATTTACATTTTTTCGAGCCCCGGTTATTGGACAAACAAGAGTAAAGGAAAACCAATATCTAAGTTTTGAAATGCCTGTTGTCTTAATCCCCTATAGAGAAACATGCTTGGATTTTTAATTTAATTTTTGCATATCGATGGCAATTTTGGATTATTCACTTCAGGGGCGATTTAGTACATTGAGAAGCATTCTAAATATGCAAAACCCTGCTTTAAAAAACAAAAAAATTGGAGGTGCGCTTTTCTGAAAATGTCTCTTTAAAATGGCAGTGACATTTTATTTTGAGGATTGCAGTTATCTAATAAAAGGGGAGAAAATATGAGAAAGACTTAGCTTTATTTGTGTACCCTTACTCTCTTAAAACGAAAGAGTGAAAAACCACTCTAAAAGAGTGAAATCTCACTCCAAAATAGAGCCAGCTGAGTGACGCATCTTTTAGAGTGAGATCCACTCTAAATAAAGAGTGAAAAAAATAACTCTAAGCAAAGAGTGAAGTGATCACTCCTTTTTAGAGTGAACTAGTCACTCTTTTAGAGCTGTGGGGGAAAGCGTGAACTAGCCAATTCACTCTTTTAGAGTTGTGATTCTTTGTGAATTTCGTTTGTTTGGTGAGTATATTGTATGTGTAGGCTAGGTCATAATTCATAGCATCGTGACATGAATGAATATTGTGGCGCATCATTGGCATGATTCAGAGTGACATGTACGATTGTGGCATGCATAACGTGCATAATCATGGCATGCATGCCCGGGACATGCATGATTGTGTGTTTCGTACATGCGCAGGCCTGGCCTAGCCTGGCGCAGACTACCGTATTTACAAGTGATATTACAGTAAATAACATTTAATGCTTCTCCACACTTTGTCTGTAAATGCTATGAATTTTGACCGACACATACAACACACTCACCCGTAAAGATCTCTATGATTTCTTCACTAATTTCAACTTCGGTCAACCATTTGCTGACGGTCTCGCCCAACTCGTCTGCCATGTTGTTTGAAAATAATCACGCGATTTGCGGCGGTTCTGATTGGCTATTAGTTCACTCGTAAAAAGAGCATTTTCTCACTCTTTTAGAGCTAAAAGCCGCTCGATAAGAGTTCAGAGTGGGCTTCACTCCGAAGAAGAGTGGCATTTTGAAGCTTTTTGAGCCACTTGGTAACAGAGTGAGCTCGGTTAACCCTCGAGTTAAGGTGTCAGGCTGCATTTCTCACTCTTTTAGAGCTAAAAGCCACTCGATTAGAGTTAATTTAAAATTACTCCGAAATTCAGAGTGATTTTTCACTCTTTCATTTTAAGAGAGTAAGATACAGGAGGGCAGTTTGTGGAAGCTCATAAATTATGTGTAGGTGAATTGCACATGGCACATTAATTCACACAGGGAAACACCCACATTAGTCAAAAATTGGCTGCTGTTGTAGCATTTTTCTAGGAATTGTTCACTCTAACTAAATATTAAGCACAAAATGCATATGATTGGAAAAAATACTTAATGATAATATGCTTTTATATTAATCTTCAATTTTGTTGCTTTCACTATTTTTTCACTATTACACTTTTGCTCATGATTAATAATATGTCCGTTACAATTTATTGAGCTAATTCATCAAGTAATATTCATAATGGATGGTGCCTTTTATGAATATATACCTAATAACCTGGTTCATTATTTAATCCCTTTTTGAACCACTTCAGTGTCAATGGTAACTAATACCCCAGGGGCCACTTGTATTCCAAGGTGGATATCATGCTTGTGTACAAAAAGGCGTAATTAGGGTCGTTTTTTCAGATCAGGCAATGTACGTGCATACATTGTTTAGGGTATCAAATTCATGGAAAATTCAAAACTAGGGTATGCTTTTCACATCTAAAATTACATGTTTAGAGTGTGATATTTTGAATACTTGTAAAAAATCATATTAAAAATGCTGGAACTGTGGGTTTTCTTCCCGATTTTCTCCCAATTTCACACGGTAGATTCCCCATGTGATTTTAACCATTTTTGAATTTGGAGAATCCACAGCCTTATTTTCTCTAGGTCATCGTCTTGTACACATTATAGCCTTTATAATTAAGAGTTTCATTTATTTCCGCGTGCTAATCTACACTATAAATGACTGATTTTTACAATTATATGTGTTCAGAGATGGAATTAGGGTGTCTCTAATTTATGTCAATCAAAATAAAGTCATGAATATTTTAATCCAGGTTTTAGTTCAGTGAAATAACTGAATAGAATTTGCAGAACAAGAATTTGCAGAATGAATTTGACATAATTAAAAAAAAAATCTGGACAAAACTTTGAAAAGACTTGAACTTTAAATGTAGTGGATTTAAATTTTAAACTTATTAGGCCCTAGATATAAATTTTCATTAAAACAGTGACATGCCCAAATTGGTGCTTTTACACATAAGATTGAAATAAAATACACAAACACTTCAATGAAATCATGTGTGAATATTTCCTTTATAAGGACCAGGTACAATAAGAGACTATATAGCCTGATCATGTATGGTTAAAGGCCCATTTTATAAATGCATCAAAATGATGTCAAAATACTTGTTTATGGTATATTTTTTAAAAGTTCCACATATTACTTGTTTAGGGTAGTAAAATTACACCAAAACACTTGTTTAGGATGGCAAAATCAAACCAAAATACTTGTTTAGGCTAGCAAAATCAACCGAAATATGTGCTTGGCATTTTTCTTGCCAAGTGAAAATACACACTTAGGGTACATTTTGGGAGGCCATACATGAGGGGGGGGGGCACTTGTTAGACACTAGATTTAGTACCATTTATTTATTCACAAAACAGTTTTGTCTCTTTAATTTGCTTGCAAAATCTTTGCTTGAATTAAAGGTGGGTGACCCGATCGACAACCTTTTTTTTTTTTTTTTTTTTTTCCCCCCCCCCCCCATTTCATTCCATCAAAATAGAGATTTTGGTATCAGAATAAAAGTTCATATTTTTCTCATTACCCCAGAGAAATGTTATAGGCCCAGGAAATGTTTCCTTTTGATTTTATGAACAAAAACGTCTTACAAGTGTGGCACACCACATGTCTATGGGCCAATTTAGTACACATTTTTGCTTCTACTATCCAAATGGCTGGGCTGATTTAACTCAAAATTTGCAATCAGATGTTTTTGGTCATATGCTTCCATGTGAAGGATAAAACATATGAATATTTGATCGGGTAACCCACCTATAAGCAATAAAATGTGTCTTGTCAACTCAGAAAGTACTTCTAGAACCAAACAAAATGAATTGGTGTTGAAAAACAGCTTTCAGAGGGACATTATACATAATTAAAGGTGCTTGTTCTTATGTCTATTGTGTTCTCTACTTGAGCCTGGCAATTGCATACGCTCCCCACCAAGTATCTTGGGAAACAAATTTGCGGTTTTGATGGTAGAAGGAATAATGCATATTTGCAAGGCCCTATTCATAATACCGACTGTGCTAATGTTGATGGTTGATGGCACATTTGAAATATAGTGCGCCCTCTAGATTTTTCAAAATGGTTGTAAAGCTTTTATATACATTAGCCCTCACCTGAAATTATTAAGCCCAAATCAGCGCGCTTATGGGTAATTTAAGTACATTTCAATGTGATCTGACATATTATTCAAGTAAATAAACTTGAATGAATGAAAAGAAAAATAATAGAATTCACCTGTTAGTGCATAATATTTTGAATTTTACACACAAATCTGAGAAAAGACAATTTATTTGTCTTACCCAGAAAAGCAAGCTTAGACTTTGCTTTAAAGGTTAATTTCCAATTACATAGGTGCAATTGCCATGTAATACATTAGCCATATTCCATTCAGAGGGGCAATTACTGGAAAGGTAATGAATATGAAGAGAAAAGGGATACCTTCATAATTACATGGTTGTGTCAAACAAAGACCTTGGAAATTTCCCCTGAAGATTTCAAAGTGCAGTGGGTGTATTTTGTACATTTTGAAAATCTCATTTATTATGATAAAACGAAAATAAGACAAAAATATAAATGACAACACACTTTTGACAAATAATTTGTATTATTTATTCCACTAACTACATCCTGTGCAAATTGGGTGAAATTTCATGGCAGGCAAATATGACTTTTCATAACAATCTAGTTTAACACGTCTTTCTATGGGGAATGGGCATATAGAGGGCACTATAACGTACAAATCATGACCTTTGCAGGCCTATATGGCAAGATTCCCACATTGGATTTTTCTTATTTTTTCAGAGGTAATATAGCTCTTGTATGTTCCTACTTATATCAGTTGTCAAAAGTGGGTTGAATTTGCTTAAAATTGCTCCAAATATAAAAGAGACAATTTGCATAATGGGTCAAACAACTGTGGGCATGTATCTCTCAATTATGTATCTCCAGCATCAGTGACCATATTTTGTTTTTGTTTACTTTCGGTCTCCTATATCCTTGGACCTCTGGGATCAAAGATGCCATAAGACAGTAATAAGGGCTGGGTGGTATATGCCCACCAATTGATCCAAAGTCTGGAGGGGGGTTCTTGAAATTTGGTCGGGTACCCATGCTCGTTCCAAAAAAAAGAGGGACTAGCTGCAAATGCGGGACTACCGCTAGGGGTATCAAAATTCACAATAATCAAGTTCTAGTCCCGCTAGGGGTATCAAATTCAGTTTTGATTGTGACTGGTTCACTGATACAAATATGAAAAATTAACCTAAACATATCAGCAAAATAACCCCGAGTGTGTAATTTTTCTTGCAGTAGCACAAGTGCCTTTTTTCTTGTATATTGCATACTTTAAAGGTAAATTCACGTATTTAGAACAGGTCCTGCAAGGGGTATAATTTCACTGCAAATTGGTCCCGTTAGGGGTATATTTTCACTGAAAACTCGCCAAAAACTGGTCCCGTTAGGGGTATATTTTCACTGACAATTAGTCCTGTTAGGGGTCACTTTCAGAACCCCTGGCACGAGCATGGGTACCCAACAAACCCCTGAGAACCCTCCCCAGGATCCAAAGATATGACAAAAAGATTAGTTGTCAAAAGGAGCAGGAGAAGTAGAAGTGGAGACTGTGGCAGCAATAGAGTATCTCTAAGGGAGGGGTAATTATTTATGTGTGTTGTGGGGTTGAGAGAATGGAGTATTTGAGGGGGAATACAAACAAAATTGGTACATAAGGCAAGCAAGAAGGGGAACATGAAAATTTCCATCAAGGAGTGGGGACATGAACTATTAAATTGATAAATTTTGTAAAATTGGGGGATGACATTTTTTAATGGAAGCAAATTTTTCCATCCCCTCGGCTATACAGTAGCATAACAGGAGGGCAGGTTGCCACCCCAGAAACTTTGACAGGGGAAAAACCTGAAAATCATGCTAAATCAACCTTTTTTACCCGCTTACCAGGAAATTTTCACCTCCAGCACACATACAACTTCCTTCACATGATAGGGCAATTACACACAGTGGTAATCTGTATCCATGTATCAAATTTGTCTGTATATTTAACAGATAACCTGCCATACCTGAATGTTTTTGTAAGCCATCTGATGGAATAGGTGAATTACATGTGTAGTGCAACGGACGAATGGACGGACAAACAGACGGACAAACAGATGCTGTTCATTTCATAGTCCCCGTTCCGAACTCTTTCGGCGGGGACAAATAAGGGCTAGGAGTATGCCCACCAAATATCGCCTCAATTTATCCAGAGATATAAATGACAAAAGATTTGGTGTCAGAAGGAGAAGTGTGGACTGTGGCAGCAAAGAGTACCTTAAAAGAAGTAGTAATTATTTTTTTGGGGGGGGGGGTGGAAATGGAGGATTTGAGGGGAAATACAAATAAAATTGGTATATAGGGCAAGCAAGAAGGGGAAAGCTAGAAGGGGAACCTTAAATATTTCCATCAAGGAGGGGACATGAACTATTAAATTGATAAATTTCGTAAAATTGGGGGAGGGTGACATTTATGAATAGAAATTTTTTTTTCCATCCCTGCAGCTATAACAGTATAACAGGTGGGGGGGCAGAAAACTTGAAAATCATGCTAAATCAGCCCTTTTTTACTTGCTCACGAAATATCACCTCCAACCAGGAAAAGGAAAAACCAGCACACATACAACTTCCTTAATCACATCAGGCCCGTAATCACTGGGGGTGAGGGGGCTGATGCCACCCCCCCCCCATTCCAAAAAGCCCCTAAAACCCCCTAAAAATGGATCAAAGAAGCAAAAAAATTGGGGGTTTTATGGGTTTTTTTTGGGGGGAAAAAGGTTAACATTTCGGTAAAAAAGTCCACTTTTTGCCAAAATCATCCCCCTTTTGGGAGGGGTAATTTGTGAGAAAAGGCCCCTTTTTTAACAAATTCGCCCCTCCCCTAAAAAAATCCCGGTTATGGGCCTGCTTCACATGATAGGGCAATTACACACAGTGGTAATCTTTATCCAAGTATCAAATTGTTCTGCATATTTCACAGATAACCTGCCATAACCTGAATGTTATTGTAAGCCGTCTGATGGAATAGGTGAATTACATGTGTAGTGCAACTGGAACATTGTGATTCATCAACCCATGGCAGATGAATACCAGGTCTTAGAATTATACTATAGAAGAAAATCCTTATCAAGGAATATCTCCTGGCAGCGAATTTTTTTTTTGTAGTTAACTTGTAGTTAACTTGTTGTGAAATTATGCTATAGTGTCTATTTCACTTTAACAATATTCAAAACAAATTAATTTCTCAAAATTTAGCAGAGTGGGGGTTCGAACCTGCGACAAGCACAGATTAAGAAGCATTCTTAACCACATAGACTAGCAAGGGATTTGTTGGAGATTTTGGGATTTTAATTCAATATAAACCTTAACAGAATAAAGGCAAACTCATGTGTATAATATACAATAGATACATATAACAATAGAAAAGATCAATATCATGTTATTAAGTGAACTGTGGCTATTAAAGATGATGCTGAATACATGCAAGTTGACTATGGAAAGAAATTTTGCCTCCTGGCAGATATCTGTAAAATACAGCCTGCGCTAAAATTAAAGGTGAAACGAGATTTCACAAATCAGGTGTCCTTAAAAAAATCGAAAGTACTGATTTTTGCCCGGATGTAAAGCTTTCCATCAAAAATATCCCAATCTGAAAGGATTACACTGAGAAATGTTTCTTTGGTACAAAAATTGTGAAATTTCTAATTTCTTATAGGAGCAAATATGAAATTCAGCCTATGTTTTACTTTGAAATATAAGCAAATCAAAATCAACTGTTTCCTCTCTTTTAAGACATTTCTGTAGCCAAACACAAGGTAAGAAATCTATTGAGTGTCTAATCTATACAGGGGCGGCGCCAGGGTAAAATCATAGGAGGAGCGAAACATCATGGGGGTGGCGAAACAGTACAAAATGAACCCATTTTGGTTATTAAAACCCCTATTTTTTGCACAAAAAATTAAAATAATTTTTCCTAAATTTTGAAAATCTCAGGGGGGGGGGGGGGCGGCCGCCCCCTGCCACCCCCTGGCGCCGCACCTGAATCTATATGAAATTACTATTATGACACAATATTTGGGTGCCTCAAAATCTCTTATTGCACCTTTTAACAATATTATTCTGACCCTGGTTCTGACAGCTAATATGAGATATTGGTCCAAAATCATGCTCCAGGAGTATTATATTTTTAACTCATCTCAAGAGGCACTGTTCATGATTATGTGTGCACTTTATTCTGTTAAGTATTACAAAAGAACAATTTTCTGCTTGCTTGGATCGCATGACTTGCATCTGTAGGCGTTCCTCTTGTAATCAAAGGCTGTGGGTTCGATTTTCACTCCAGGCACAAAATTTTATTTAGAGAATAAAGGTATGATTTTTGGGAACCGGTACTCTCTTTACGACGAATTGAACCCAAGGCGATACCATTATTTTAAGTGGAAGAACGAGGCCGGAGGCCGAGTTCTTCCACGCAAAAATAATGGTGTCGCCGGGTTCAATTTGTCGTAAAGAGAGCACCGGTTTCCAAAATCATACCTTTATTCTCATTCTTAAACAGCAATTATCATTTAAGGTCATCTTTAACCCAATTTCGGGATACTTTACAGCTTAAATACAACAAGAAAGGACTGCCATCACCCAGTGAAAACAATCGAACAACCCGCTGAATGCAACGATCATACGCAACGAGACGCAACGTTGGTAGGCGCGCGCGAAAGTAGCAAAACGCGATGTGAAGCGAGCGCTTCAACCTAAAAATAACTTCAATACACAGCGCGTACTACCTGGGTTCAATTAAACGAATTGAACCCGGGCATCAGCCAATGAAATTGCTTACATTTTCACAGCTGTTTAAGAATTTATTTTAGAGTTGGAGATTGCAATGAAAATATCAGAGTTGGTGATTGAAGTACAAAATAGTGAAACTGGTTATGGTCCTGGAGCATGATTTTGGGCAAGAATCGCACATGTCTTAGGCATTGCATATGCTGATTAGGACAGGTCGTCCACCTAGCTATACCATTTCTTGTAGGCCTATTTTAAAATACACGCATCTGCATTTTACTGGGCTTTTCTTCATAAATCTATTAAAAAAAAGATACCTAAAGTACATCCACACCGTAAGTACATCAACTGTCACTGCTATTTTGAGAAAGTTGCTATGCATGCACTTCCCAACCAAACACTCCATCAACACACCATTCCAACCAAATAAACAAAAGCCTACAAAATGACACATATCTATCATGCCAAAGAATATTCAACATTCTAATGGTAGGTTTGTAAACAGAATGTCATTGTTTGCTTTTATCCATGTTCTTAATGATTAAGAAGTGCTATGTTGTGAAAATAGTAGGGATATTTAATGACAAGTGTGCTACAATGCTGTGGATTTTGGATACAATATAAATGCAATATTACACTATAACTGTATGACTGAATTTGCAGCTAAATTTTCAGCGTTACACAGTAGCGTAACAGGCGAAGGGGGGTGCCACCCCAGAGAGCTTTGACCAGGAAGAAAAAGCTTGAAAATCATGTTAAATTAGCCCTTTTTGCCTACTCATTGGGAACTTTTTACCACAAACAGGAAAATCTGTCAAAACCACTTCAAACCAGAAAAATCTGCCTCAAAACCGTGAATTTCTCCCCCTGTCAAGTGACCCTTTAAACCCCTGGCTCTACATGAAAATGGGAGTGGGGTGGGGATTCCTGTCCTTCTATTTCGTTAAGGATAGATATTTGGTGAGAGCCAGTGGTGTTCTGAACAGGGGGTAGTTATCCCCACCTCTAAATGTCAGAAGGAATGGAAAAAACTTTGCCCTTTCTTACCAATTTTTTTTAGGGATTGCTACCAACTTTGGCCTAAATTTGGGCCAAATTAATGTAATTCAGGCTTTTTTCCCACCACACGCTGTATGTGCATTTGGTCCCATCTAAGACTGGCTGGAGAATTTTGCTTCCCTGGCTTGATAGCTACAGCGGTCCGGAAAGTATGTAGTCTGTGTCACAGACTGCAAAAGATATTATTTAAATTAGTTCTGCGCGAGAGATTAACGTTATCAGTCCGTCATAGCGAATGCATGCAAATGAAACTAAATCTCAAATAGCTCCGGAAAACGAAGGGGTTCTATGGATAATTTTGCATCAGAGGGTCCGTTACTATGTTTTGTTTTAAATATGTATCATAATTGGGTCTGAACCTATAGAACCTAGCGAGAAAGTTGAACGTTTTTGTCGGGTACTTCGGTGCTCGCAAACACGGAAAAGTTAACACGCAATCGCTATGGGCCGCATCCCTTTTTCCCACAATGCCTTTCGGTATTATGCCAGTCTTGAGAATTTTCAAACGCTGGTTTCAATTTTTTTTCAATTTTAGAAACAGGATATGCGTACTTACCGGACCGCTGTACTTGATAGCCTTGATATATCACTAGACACATGATTGGCCTATGGAGGGTCTATAAATGGGAGCAGACCATATGAATATTGGCCCTAAAGAGTACTACAGGGACCTTGCAAAATGAAATTCAAAATATGCATTGCATTATTGACAGAGATGATGCATTTCAGTTGTTTTACAGGAACTTTGTGAATCAATAAGCCCTTTCACAATCTCAGATTCAAGATGCATTGTGTGTAATATCCGACGATCTTTTTGTAGATAAACAAAAACGAGGCTACTGCATAATTTCAATGTGGTGAACTTTACCGTTTTCACAAAAATATCTCTTACTTGGGTTTTATGAACTATGCGGTCTCAATTCCTTCATGACAGTTATTAAATATAGTTGAATATGACATTGACAACATGAAAAAGATAAACCTGTTAAAAACCTGAGTTTAAGTAATTTTTGTGAAAACGTCAAAGTTCACCACATTGAAATTGTACAGTAGCCTCGTTTTGTTTATCTACAAAAGATCGTCGGATATTACCCACAATTACCCAATCTTGAATCTGAAATTGTGAAAGGGCTTATTATATTTCTTGTGTTCTTTGTGTATAAAATTTAAAATTTAAGCTATTTGATATTTGAAAATTATTTAAATCCTTCTTATGTGATGACTTATGGTGCATTTTGTGAAAGAGTTCTATCGAGTCAATTTCCCCAAATGGTGTCCAATCCCCCACTTCACTTTTCACTGGGGGGTGGTTCTTCGCTAAGTGTCTACTTTCGTGTCCCGCTACTTAAACTCACTATAAATGAAAAAAATTACAATTCTGAAAGATTTATTTTGTGGTTTTGTCTTGATAAATATGATCTTTATTATAAAAAATTATAAAACCTTGATAAACAAAGTTAAATGTTGTTATTTTTCATAATGTTTGATGCAAACCCCCCGAAAACCCTATGTCCCTATGATTACGCTTAAAATTACAATTGTCATTATTTATTTGGTAGTAAATTTTTTCTTTTTGAAAATACTCTTGATCACTAAGTATTAACTGATTGAACATATCCTATCTATCAAATAATGCCATAATGCATCAATTAAATCCTAGATTTTACCATTTTTGTTCAAAAAAGTCTGTCCCTGGATTTGAGTCATTTCCGTAACGAACACTTTGAAGGGCAGTCTATAAAATTGAAAACACTGAATCCAAAAATTAACCTGGTCAATAAGTAACTGCATGAATTGGCTACTTGGCACACATCATTTATCTCTGGTATCTCTGATGAATATCCATCAAAATACAGACTTTTGCAAAAATGAGGAAGAGTAGCTTTATTCAGTGTCATTTCTGTAACGCTGTATAACACTATAAATATAGGAAAGTAATGTCCATTTTGATTGGCAGTGGAAACAGAATTGTGACCTGTACCCTAATATATAAACAATCACGCTAGGCATCGCCCTCGGGAGACGTTATACTGGTCTAAATATTTGAACCATCATTTCAGTAAGGGTCATTTCCGTAACTTTTTACCGTTACGGAAATGATTTCTTGACACTTTCACCTGTTCATATTGGCAATAAAATCTAAGTCATAATCAATCTGGTTTTCTCCATTTGAAAGATCCTCCCTCAATGGTTCTTCATTTTTGTTCAGATATTGAGGATACCTAGTAGAATTTACTCAGCTTGACATTTACTGTCCGATTGTTATTTCCATAACAAATAGTGTTACGGAAATGACTTTTAATGGTTTTCCCTATGCTACAACACTGAAAATTAGATGTCGCATAAAATTATTTGAAGGCTCTAAAGATCACGCCGAGTGCTCATTCTAGTATTTGTGCACTATTGTGAACACATTCCAAGAAAAAAAATTATGATTTGAAAAACTTTTTTTCTCATTTTTTTTAAAGCCAAAAGTAGACACTTAGCGAAGAACCACCCTGGGACTTTTCACCATTTTCTTATTTGTTTCTTTGGTTTTTTAATTAAAATATTCTTGAATTTCCAACCCCAAAATAATTTTGCTAAAGACCCCACTGGCAGGAAGCACTGTACAGTGTCATTGATTGACAACCCTTTTCCCAATCTTTCATATTATTACCTGTTTTATTCGCCACTTTAATCTCATGACAGCATTTTCCAATATATAGCTGTCAGTCAATTACTCTTTCCAATAAATAGCTAATTGCTCAATTTTCCATGCTTGTTCTATCGTTTTGTTCTTAGTAATTGCCTGGAGCACCAACATTTTTAAAAAGGGGGCATTTATTACAAGTGATTTTTAGGTGTGATTTTTTTGTGAGTGTGAACATCGGTGAAAAATAAGTATGATTTGCATTTTGCAATATCGCATATCGGAACATTCTTCTACCATTATTTTTGGCTATTTTGCATCCATTCGCATTATGGTAACATATCTGGCTGCAATATTGGCAACATGCTCTCAGAGAACTCTTGAAAAACTTTAATAATCCAATATTATCGTGTTTTGAATTTTATAATTAGGGCATAACAAGGGCTGATAAAAATGGCATATGTATCTTTGATATGCACTCTTGGTAAACGCTCAGGGACCAGCATTTTAAATAATGGATTTGGGCTTAGGCGACAATGGCAAAAAAAAACCAAGAATTTAGTCATCATCAGGCTCTTATTGCTTAATACTTCTCAGACTGGTTACAATTTCTGTTCTGGATGGCATTTGAAAACACAACTACTAAGACATTTTATATATTACTAAACATCATTCTTAATCGAGCAAAACAACTTTGAAAAAACTGCATGACTGTGAGTGACACAAAAAAATCGCTTCTTGAACACCATTGGAAAATGGCCTGTGCACATCATGTTCACTAATTCACTCACATTTTTTTTATTCAGAATCTATCCATTTAAAAAATAACCCCCCCCCCAAAAAAAACAAAAACAAAAACATCTGATTTTAAATGCATACAACAGTCTTTTATTAATCCCAAATAAACACTACATCTGGGTCAGTTTTGCTTTTGTCACCTTATAGATAAATTATTAAAATGTGAACCAATCAAGTCAGCAGTAACAGGGATCATAAAATTCAAATTTTGAAGAGTGCAAATACTTCTGGCACCATTTATGTCTGAATTCATGTTGCTTCTGAGTCTAAACGTTGTTTGCACACCGGCCAAATTCACCTCTCAAACTCAACTTGTTCAAACATGCTAATACAGGCGTGGGCACCATTTGTTTTTTTAATCAGCTAAAAATAAAGCACCGGCACACTGCTAATTTGTAATTGGAAAATGTAGAGTGGCCACCTTAGCCGTATCTAGTCAGCAATCGTGTGATTTTTAATCTACACTTGATAGCCTCGTTGTTGAAACTGCTTGTGTACAACAGATGTCTTTGTCCGTAATTAAATATAATCAAATTTTGATGATTTCATATTTCTGTGAGGCAGTAATGGATTGTATCGGAAAATAAGTTTATCACAGAGTTCCAACCAACAACAGCGATGTGAAAACAAAAGGTAACCAGTTTGGGGTTAAAATGACAAATTTATATGTCATTTTTGGAAAATGTCAAAAAGCCACTTTTCTGTACAAAAATCAGACATTGCTGTGATTTAGGATTTCTTGCCATTTTCAATATGGTGATATCATTTTTATCCATTATATATATATTTCCAATGTAAAAGGAACAAAAACCTCATCAAGCATCCAAGAGAGAGTGTGAGTGTGTGTAGTGAGTGAGTGAGTGAGTGATGAGTGAGTGAGTGAGTGAGTGAGAGAGGGAGAGAGGGAGGGAGGGGAGAGAGAGGGAGAGAGGGAGGGAAGCTTTCCTCTTCTACTTTCACTCTCTCTCTCTTTCTTTCTCTTTCTTTCTCTTCTCTCTCTCCCTTTCTTGCTCTTTCTCTCTCTCTTTTCTCTCCTCTCCCTTTTTTTCTTCTTTTTAAAACTTCCATGGAGTGTTCATTTAAGGGGTTCCCAAAAATAATGTTCCCCCTAAAATTCTAGGACATTTTGTTGCATAACTTCAATTAGAACTGAATGTTGTAGAAAATTCCCAAAAGCTTTGAGAGAGGAAACATTTGGCTCTGCCACAAAAAGTCGTTGCTTTTCAAAAACCACCTTTGGCATCAACAATCAACTCCCTTTTCAAAAATCATTTTGTCAGAAAAGTGACACTTTAAACCGTATTCAAAGTTTCTAAAGTCAGAACATTATTAATTTAACAACAGCGATTTCATTTCCTTCTTTATATTCAATTGTGGTTCGAAGTAAATAAGCTTAAAACATGAACGCATAGGCCAAACAGATGACCAAACAAGACAAATGTGCAGACAAATAAACAAGGAGATGAGATTGCGTAGCAACACCAGTCGCAAATGTGGAAGCAAAACGCTAACACTACACACTGGCTCAACGTGGTGGAATTATCCAGCAAGCTACATGGAACCACTTCATCAACAGAATACATCAGCAAATTGGTACATAAGCAATGTGTAAAACAGCTAAAAACAACTACAATGATGTCATCAGTGCATATGAAGGAAACATTGACTATTGAGTCTCATCCTGAATGACAAAACAATTAAGCTTATTTTGATTTAAAACAGGCATTTCAAACATTACCTCTTTCTTTCATAAAAAGAGCAATATGCAAAGAAAAATGACTATTTGATACTGATGAATGTAAAGCTTACATCGCAATTTTATTTTCCTGTATATTTGTCGTTTGTTTGCCCATGCGTCAATGGCTTAAGCTTGTTTACCTCAGATCGCAATGAATATGGAAATGAAATCGTTGTTGTAAATTGTTAATTTCTTACTTTAGACTTTTGAATACGGTAAAGTGCCACTTTTTCTGACAGCATCATTTTTGGAAAAAGGGAGTGGTGTGTGTTGATGCCAAAGGTGTTTTTTGAAAAATAATTACTTTTGTGGCAGAGCCAAATGTTTCCTCTCTTCAAAACTTTTTAAAATTTTCTAATCATACTGTTCTAAGTGAAGTTATGCAACAAAATGTCCTTGGATTTTAGGGGGGAACTTATCTTTGGGAACCCTGTATAATCCAATTATCACCTTTTATCCCCTTATCAACTGGGATCAGGCTTTCCAAGTCAGGGACCATTACTGGATACAATGCTAAGTCTATAGTGCATTTATCTTCCTCGAGTCAGTGATGTCAGAGCGTTATTCAGTGGCCACAGCATTAAATCGCAAGCGTTGATTGAAAGCGCTGGCATACACATGTGCACGTTTAAAGGCGGTACTTAGATGCGCGCGCAAAATACCTTCTGACCGTGATCACCGACTCGTGGAATAACCACCTCACTGGCAGTGGCGTAAATTTCTTTTTGACATTGGGGGGGGGATGGGGTTGATGAAAAATTTATGAATGAAATTGGTTTTGCTGAAAAGATCCGTTATTAGCACATGTGCGCGGGCAAACAATTTTGCCATTTATAAGCTAAATTCGTTAAATAAAATTGTAATTAGAACCAAATGCACGCGTAGCGTGTGAAAATTTACCATTTTTAAACTATTATGGTAAAATATGAGGTTATTTTTGGTCAAAAACACATGAACGGGCATCAACATTGGGGGGATGATCGTATTGACCATCCCCCCTCATCAAAATATTGGGGTGATATATCCCCCCCCCACGCCTATGCTCACTGGTGAATAAGCTTTTGGTTTACAACAGAGGTAATTTACTCTCTAAATGTAAAAAGAGTGAAAAAACGAGTGAATCTTAATTCACTCAAAAAAGAGTGTAAACCACTCAAACATAGTTGCATATGTTGGTTAATCCACTCCAAAAAGAGAGAAATCACTGAACTTTCACTACAAAAAGATTGAGAGTGAACACCACTCTAAAATGTGATGTCCTCCATTTAACTCTTTAAAGAGTAGACATTCACTCATTTTTGAGTGAATTAGTAGAACAAGTGAAATAGTGAAATGTGCACTCAAAAAGGAGTGACGTTTACTTTAAGCTAGTGAATGTCCACTACTCTAAAGAGTTAAATGGAGGACAACTCATTTAGAGTGGTGTCACTCTCACTCTTTTTTCACTCTTTTGGAGTGTGAAAAAGTTTAGTGATTCGGCTTTTGGAGTGAATTTAACCAAAACATGTGTTACGGTCACCTTCGACCAAGGCCAAAACACCTATAAACTACGGATTCAAACTCGTGAATAACTAGGGACAAACAATGTTGAACTTGATTACAAATTTGTAAACAAAGTAAGTATTCATTTTAATTGGTTTGTAAATAAAATCTCAATACAACACATAAATAATAGGTATCAATAATCAAAGATTAATCTATAATAAAGTTGTAATTAATGAACTACTCTAAACTTACTAACCCTGGTTGCTGTGTGCCGCGACCGCGGGCTGCAGCAAGGTACTTAATAAAGATGAAGAAAACTGCAAAGAGTCATGGCGAATATTCCAGAGCAAAACCTTCACTTCCAATAGTGGGAGTGTAGCCACGGACGGATCTTGTCCTTATGAAGAAGAAAACAAGCTCCTTATGACTACTACTGCTCCCGATGTCTCGGATGGTGATAAAATATAAAGTCCAAAAAGTGCTGTTTAGCTTGTTTTAGTCCATAAGCCAGTTTCTGTACGGGCCTTAAAATTCGTGTTCGTTGCAACCCACCTGGTGAGTAATTTTCCAATATATCACCTTTAAGGGGATGTAATCTGACTAGGATTCGGTCTGTTTCCGCCCGAAAAAGTTGCACATTAGCCGCGTACTGCCTATTCAAAATGGCCACCATGTTTGATGAAAACACTGCTATTGTATTTTATCTTGATAGAAATTTATCCAGGACTAAACGAAGAAAGTTGTACTTCCTAAGTGGGTTTAAACATTTTTAAATAGTGTCCAAGATGGCCGCCGGTAGGAGGCAGTTGTTGGTGAAAATGTCTAAAATTGCCAAATAGATGGGGTTAGAATGAGAGTAATATTTTGAGAGTACCAAAAAGAGAATTACTGACATTAATGTAATGCGGACATGATCATCACTCATGATGGCGGCAGTTATACCCGCACAGGGGACCAACTCAAATCAAGAAGAGAAAACACCCCTGCACATTCTTTTTCGACATAAGAATCATAACGAAAAAATATGATAACATTTTCCCGCAATTTTATCGTACTTCTGGATAATTGCAGATAACTCAACACTAGTTGACGTTGGGAAGGAAGCTGATATAGGCAGTAGAGAGAGAGAAGAGGGCCTGGGTACAAGTCAGAAACAAAAGATAGCCACTGATGTTCTCGAAAGAAACTTAGTCACCATATTAAATTTTCCTCCTACATATGGACAATTGGTTTCACGTCTCATAAGCATATTTTTTATTTTTACTGGAACACACCTATGACGTCATGATTAGCCTTAAATCAGTCCACAACTTCATTCTTATGATTTTATGGTATCAGTTGATATGAGCTGTTGTCTTCCTATGAACTCTTATAGAGTCAGTTTAACTACGTTATATGGCCCAAGTAGTAACCAGCGATAGTAACGGCAACTCTCTAGACAGTCAATACCACTTAATATTTTGTAAATCTTGGAAATGATTTTAGGGTCATTATAGAAGTGTTGTTTTTAACGGAGAAAAAGATGAGTAGGGTGCGTTTTCTCTGCTTTACGCCATCCCTAAAGCGAATATGAATCACACCATCTTTAAAAACAAGCTGTACGAAAATATTAAATGCAATAACTTTCTTGTTGGAGAGCTCCCAAACAATATAACACCAAGTTCTATTTCAACAATTTGCATTTTAAGTACATTTAGCAAATATTTGCCTCTTGCGGCGACATCTTGACGCCTAGGATGTTTAAGGTCCCTTCAGGCGTTAAAAACGGGTTTGTTTAGTCGTGGATAAAATTTTATATCTGTAATGAAATTAAATTGTGGTTTTTACATAAAACAATTGGCGGCCATTTTGAAATGGGAAGGACACGCTAAAGTTGCGCTTTCGAGGCGGAAACATACCTAACCTAGTCAGGTGGACATCACCTTAACGGTGATATATGGGAAACTTAATCACCAGTTGGGTGCCACGAACGGAAAACATCTGATGATGGCAGCTTAAGGACCTAGTATCCTTGGATAACTCAGAGGCACGGAATACAAAACCGGACAAAAACTACTGGAGCTGTGACAAACGGATGACAATGTCCATTATATGGAGACTCTGTACTCATTGACTATGGTGACTGTCACTGTCAAAATTGGAAACTTGCTAATAACTTATGTAGCAATGTTAAGAAACCCTCCGTGGAGTAATGATGTGTGATACTCGACTCATCTTCTCTCACAGCGCTTTATATATATCCCTTAAACAAATACTAGAAGGATCGGTCCTCTCTATATGCGTCATGTGCTAATTAGTCCATTACATCATTAAGCCATCACCCTCATGCCACAGCATTCTGCCTGTAGATACAGTAGGGGGCGCCATCTAGATCAGTCCTGTCCATCACCTATGAGCACAACAGTTCAATGCAGCAGGCGCCATCTATCCGTCATCCAGAAGTTTCCTTGCCTTATAATGAATGAAATGATAAGGTTCTAGACGCATCTCCGGTGTTTGTTGTATGCTATTGTTTTGCACACTCCAGCTTGCACACCAAACCAGGTAATCCCATATGTATTTACTTAGACTTAATTTACAATATTTTATGTGCTATTTAATGACTAATCTTCAAAGTGAAAAAATCATTGCTTAATTCTTGGGCTGTAACACATTGCACTAATTTTTGAGTGGTTTACACTCGTTCGAGTGAATCTGAGATTTCACTATTTTTTCATTCTTTGTCAACATTTAATAATTAATAGTTTAAATTATAATGGTTGAGGGATCTCTTAGTGTCCCTTGAATAGGTCAAAGTAAATTAGTTGTTGCTATAGTCCGCGTACTCTTTGGCTTCCTTCAGTATGAGTGAAGTGAGATTCACTACACTGGATTTACACAAATGTGTCAAATTTATCGCATTTTCATTAAAAAGCAAAAAAAACAACATCAATTGTACTCATAAGGCAATTCATGCTTTTCTTTTCCTCCTCTTCTCCATCAAGGAATGACTTAGACCACAAATAACTACAAAGTTGAAAAAGGATAAACAGAAAACTGAGAGCAAGTTGAGTCTTAGTATTTTAGCCACAACAGAATTATGGACCTTTGCAGTGCACGGCAGAGAACGAGATGTTGAATAACGTAAATGTGCTCAATCTGAGGCTGGGTTGTTTGGAAATTGCTGCAAGCTATATGACAATGATATATCGCAAGTCAGGGCTTTTGAATAGATTCCGACAAAAAGTCGCTGTGATCCAGAAAATTAAGCAGAACTGATTGTTTGTCTCAACATCACTTATGCATAGATAATAACAAGGTATAACCTGGGTATGGTGTTGTACTAGCAGCTGCAAATTTAGTATTAATTTGTATTTATAATTTGAGAGATTTTTTATTTGTACTAGGGACCACCCTATAATACATATGCTCATAGGAATTGTCTTCAAAATGGTACTATAATCTTAAATGTGACTTTTATCAATAAAGGAAGCAAAAGCATTTGGGCATTAAGCTATTATTGATCTTTTGTTTTGTTTGTTTTGTGTGTGAAAAGAAGAGGGAAACCAAAAGAGAAAGGGACAGGCAGACAGGTGATGGCCAAGGGAAATTACAGGAAGTGATGTAAAAATAATTACTTTTAGGAATGTGCTTTGCACATCGTTTGGAATAGTCAATCATACATGACCTCACCAAACAGTTGCAGAATATATTGAGCTAAAATGTTTCTTACTACATTTCATCTTGCAATTTGGGTAATTCCACATAGTCCTGAGTATTCTGCTTATTGGTTACCTTTGTCTTCAAAATGCAGACCATAGCTGGGGGAGGTGCAATGCATCTCCAATAACAAACCTAAAGATCCACTATCACCAAAGGGTCTGCTATTCAAATGCATAGTGTACGTCGACACACAAAAAAATGCAATGTTTTCTTGCCTCCTTCAGCTCGCATTTTTTATAACAACACCAAACACCATTTTTTTAAATGTTTTGGTTCATTTCCCCAGATGGTATACACACCTAAAATCACTTACTCTGGCTTCAAAGAAGCATTCTAGGACTCCCCGACCAGGTAACCTTGTCATCAAGAAGATGTATGGTTAGGTGTACGCTCATCACTCCTTTAAAGCAATAACATATTAACCGAAGATAAAAAATCTGAAACTAGCTTAAAATGAAGATAAGTCTGTAGGACTCGCATAAGGTATATTTTTTCCAACTGAAAAAAAAAGTCGAACAGGAAAAACAGCAAGTTTTCCAAAGATATGAACCCCCCCATTCAATACTTTGTAGTAAGTGTCCGCCGGACAGTAAGATAAAATACCGTTTTTTGTTCTTATTAGTTGTGTTCAGAGACTTATCACTTGTAGGGTATCTGCTACTAGATCTAATGACCAGACTTGTAACAAAAATGCAAAATCTGATTTTTGGATGTTTTTTTTTTTCGATTTTCCTAATTAGCAAATCACTGATCCGGTGTCTTTAAATATAAGTGGTACCCAAAAAAAACATTCTGCCAGCTCGAGTTGCATGGCGTTCGTGTGTCATGTATCTAAAATGTCATGGCTTCGATTCCCACTTCTAATGCAAGATTTTAATTCTATTATTTTAGACTTGGGAGATTGCAAGCTGGAACCGCGATTGCACAGTAGTATAGGGTTAACGTGGTCAGCCCCTAGGCCGCTTGTTGGCTTCAGGCCAGTTCAAATACCAGATGAAAACCAAATACATTAAAATAATTTTCATATCTAGATGATGAATATAATCAATTTTTGTAATCATTTCAAAGCAGAAATTACAAAGGGTATTATAGGAAAATACATACTCGCAAAAATGTGCAACATGTTCCTGGTTTTCTTTGACAGTTACATTAATTAGCTGTACTGTGTTTTTTTCGTCTACTAATTTTTTGCAAATTCCTCTTTACTTGGGTGAATTTTGTCACCATATATTAGGATCTGCTCCACCTAAACTGCTTTTATAGTAAAATAATCAAAAGGACTAATCCAATTATGCACTGATCAGCATTATCTAAAGCATAATGGACTTCCTATCAAAGTGGCAAATTCTCATTTGATCTGATGCATTACTATTTAAATCCAGGAGCTGTAAAAGCACTCTTCTTGATTAATGTGACAGTGAAGATGTAGCGGGTAATTTGATATCCATTTCATGACAAATGGACCTGAGGATGCAAAATCGCCATTCCATAAAGTAATTCTATTACCTCTATGCCCATTTTAAAATGCACTCTGCTCGGTTTGGTTAGTTTACTGCCCGTTATTCTGCCCATAAATTGCCCGTGAATGTGTTTGTATCTCAACACAGTGTGACGCTTTTAATGTGAAAATCGTGTGCATTCTCCGCACACTATTTTCAGTGTATGCCGAGTCCTTCACACCCGTATACATTTGTGAATGACATTGAATATTTCGGTTGAAACCCTTACGAACTGCTGCAATCAAAATGTGCGTGCCCAAGCTTGTTACATGCTTGCAGCAAGCTTGCGACAGTTTGCAGCAAGCACATGCATGTCACTTGCGGATGGATTGGCACAAGCATGCACGGCAATACATGCTTGTCTTTGCACTTTGCAAGCATGCAGGCACATTCGCAAGCATGTGCAAACATTTGCAATGCATTTCCACAAGTTTCTCTGCAAGCATGCGCCACATTTGCGACACACGTATGTTGCAAGCGTGCACATTCGCAAGCAACCAACACATTTTGCAAAGAATTTTTGCAAGCAAGTATACTGTATGCCTCCTTTCTGCAACTTTCTGCACTTTTCACAAAACATGACAAGAATGCTAATTTGGGACGTTGTTAATTTTTGAATGCATGCATGTGGCAGTGTTGTTTACCCGTGAGTAGAATTTAGAAAGATGATAAATGCTTCTTATTATTCAAATTCTACAATTATTAATTACTTCTTGTTAAAACTTTCAGTTTTCTTAAACATATACTGTTTTTTTTGTAACATTGGCCTAAGTAGAGTATATCATGCTTCATATTATTAGAATATAAGCCAGTTGGCCTAGTCCCCTGCTTGTTTTTTTTAAAGGTGCACCGAGAGATTACACACATCAGGTGTCCCCCCCCAAAAATCGAAAGTAGCTGCATTTTTGCCCTGATGTTAAAGCTTTCATCAAAATTTCCCCATCTGAAGATTAAAAACGAGAAACGTTTCTCTCTTTGGAACAAAAATTGTGAAAATTTCTAATTTCGTATAGGGCAAATACGAATTCAGTCCCTATGTTTTACATTAAAGGTAAGCAAATCAAAATCACCTGGTTTGCGTCTCGTTTAAGACATTTTCTTTACCCAAATACCAAGTAAGAATCTATTGAGTGCCGTATCCATATGAATAACTATTAGGACACAAATTTGGGTGCCTCCAAATCTCCATCTCGGTTGCCTTTTAATATTTTACGAAGGCTTGCATAGCCTGAGGACGCAAATAAGCTTTTGAAACTGAAGTTGACTACAACTTAGACTGGTATATGTGTGTACACTTAAAGCTGTTTACTGACTACTTACTAGATGAACAATGCTCAACATTCAAAGCAAATTCGCATGGAATTCAGCACAAAAAAGCAAGGCTGTAACATTCACGTATTCCCATTTTCATACAAGCTTCGCCTATGTGTTAACTACTTACGGCGCCTGTACCAAGTCCTCCTGTCCAGCTGTGTCTTTTCATCACTTGTCGTATGATGTATGGGTCCTTATACTCCTGTGTAAGAGCTTCTTGCTAGCGTTTTGGTCGGAAGTTAGCCATCAGAGCCCGCCTTGGCTTAACTTTGAAGACGGTTGATGATTTTTGCAGTGATTGCAGAAAATGGCAACTGAAAATGACTGAAGTGAAGCTGACAAGTTGTTCCAGCTATACTGTAACAGGTAAACCATGACAACAAGACAAAGGCAATTGAAGGATTTTGACATGTTAGGGCAGTAACTGGCCACCGGGTTACTACAGCACACGATTTCGCGATCGGATGGTCCGGTCTCGAGTGATCGATGTCCACAAGTTTCAAGACTCATCAGACTCATACTCAGTCTGATATTGTCCCATTGTCACGTAAGAACACCACAGGCATATATTTTTGCCATGTCATTGGCATTTACCAAAGCTTTCGTAATCGTAGTGTATTAAACCTAGTTCAGGGGGGTATGAATTTCAGTATTCTGCCACCACATCCTTCACTTCACATGCATGCTGTTCAACACTGGATGCTGTTTTATATATTCCGTTAGCAGGCCATTTTGAGGCTGCCGAATTCATAGGGGGTGGCACAATACAAAATTCTTTTCTAGTAGTATGTGAATATGAACTAGCTAAAAAATAGGCCTGCAAACGCCATGATGGGGCTGTATCTCTATAGGCAGTTTTTTTTTAATGATTGCCTTTGTTGATTTTCTATGTATTACAACTTGCCCATGCATTGAATATGAACCATATGCCATGATGATAGCCTGCATATGACCATTGTCACATGGATTTGCTGTATACTACCTAGTATGGCAATTATTTTCTGGCAGCTAGCACTTGCATGAGCTAGTGCATGCAGCTGTAACGTATGTGCCAAGTCAGAAACTTTTAAAAAATGGACGCACATAACACCTTCGCCTGCCCTGTCAAATTTGTAGTGGTAAACATGTGACGCCCGTCGAGTTGAACATAAACATTAATGCACATCGATTCCACCATTTATTTTTGACAGTTATTCTTGGGACTAGAAATCCTTAGTTTTGGGCCGGAGTCCAAAAACGTAGGACGTCGGCCTCGTTCTTTCGCCACAATATCATTCAAAGGGACCCGTACCATTACATAATTTTGCAATCCAAATGGGTAAATACACAAAGAAAGACTACTCCTAGCTCCACTCGGTGAGAAATTGAACCTTTGAATGCAAGAACATATATGGCAAGTTGACCTAGTCGTGTGGCGAATGTACATTTTCGGATACAAACGCAGTACAATTGGTAGTGGGTTTTGATGCAAAAGTAACATGTACAACACTTGGCACATTTTAACCCCAGCTGCACTTATCCAGCAATCCATGTTTGGTGATCTCCTGAGGAATAATTATATGGGCGTTTTGTAAGAAACACGGATCCCCTACTTCCTAATTCTCCCCTCTGGTTGATATTATTTATACAGAAATATTGGTTGTGAACCAACAATTACCAAAAAACTAATCATATTTGAAATACAATTTTGTAGGTTGGTCTGCAAATTCAAGGTTGAACTTTTTGTGAACTTACACAGACCAAAAATCAGTGACTATTTGAGCAACAAACGAATTTCCTCCTACTTTCCCATTTCCGTGGCAGAAACTCAATCACTAGTCTCGTCCCTAGTCTGCATTCATAAATCATTCCGTACACTCGGACGATTTCCAGCGACTTGGCAAATGAGTCAACTCATCATTAGCTTGTTCCAGCTTTAACGTCAGAAAAGTTTTTAGATGGCAGGATAATGGGTGGGTGTTAGCTATGAGACCTATCACCGTGGGTAAATGACGGGCCGTTTCGAGGAATGATGAGTAGTTAGACAGCTTGTCAACTTTTTTCATAAGAGCCGTCGTCCTTATCCAACTATAAACCGTGCTATCATTCCTGGCTTTTAGGTAGGGATCAAGACGTCACGGGTAGCCAACAAACAAACGTCCACTCAATATTTGACAATCTCCTTAGGTTTCCAATGTCGAAATAACAAATTGATCATCTTTGGTGCACCGATGACCCCCAAACCTAATATACACAAATTTTCTATTCAGGCTGATCCTGGTTACGTCATAACCCTGACTTCACCTGCGATCCCATATGCTCTTCCCATTTCCCTTGGGGCTCTACCTGACCGTGAGATTTATCCCTGTAGCTCCCGATTCGAGTAGAAATTCACAAGGTTTGGCTGGGTAATGTTGCGTCCAGGACTACTCGGGTGAAAACTCTAAGTTACCGTTAGCTCTTTCCTGAGTCCGTTTTTTAAGGATTTTTGGATTGCGACCTTCGCTCATTTCTGGGCCAGATTCCTGAAGCCTCAGTTCCAGATTGGGTCT